>JAAGNO010027511.1:16397-34133 GCA_033439905.1 Ceryle rudis
AAGGCTTTCTTGATCTCCTTTACTTCCTTTGCCAGAGTTAATTCTAAGAGGGCCTTGGCCTTCCATGATGCATCTCTACAGACCCTGACAGCGTTCCTATAATTCTTCCAAGAAATCAGTCCATTTTTCCACATGCTATGAACTTCATTTTTCCACTTAAGTTTTTTTAACAGCTCCTTGCTCATCCATGCTGGTCTCCTCTACTTGATTTTTCACTCAGAGGAATACACCTGTCTTGAGATTGAAGGAAGTAATGTTTGAATATCAACCATCTCTCTTGGGCCCCCTTACCTTCTAGAGTCTTAGCCCAAGGTATTCCTCCAAGTAGGTCTTTGAAGAGCACAAAGTTAGCCCTCCTGAAGTCCAGGGTTGCAATCTTACGTATTGCCTTGCTTCTTCCTCGTATGATACCGAGCTCTTTCACGTTGTGATCACTACCATCAAGGCTGTCCCCAACCTTCACATCCTGTACCAGACCTTCTTTGTTCATTAATACAAGGCCCAGCAGTACTCCCTTCCTTGCTGACACTTCAACACCTGCATCAGGAAGTTATCATCAATGCATTGCAAGAGCCTTCTGGACTGAGTATGCCTCGCTGTGCAGCCTTTCCAACAAATATGAGGGTGATTGAAGTCACCCATGACCACCAGGGCATGTGATCTTTAGGCTACTTCCAGCTGCCTCTAGAAGGTCTCATTGACATATTCTTCCTGGTTCGGTGGTATGTAGTAGACACCCACAACAGTTTCACCTGTATTTGCATGCTCCTTAATTCTCACCCATAAGCTTTAAACACATTCTTCATCAATTGACCTTGGAAGTGGGGGTCACAGTGGGAAAGGTGTGAACTGAAGCCACCTCTGTTCCTCTGTTCTGCTTCTAGAGGCACAGGGGCATGTTTTCAGATGAGTAGGCATGCTAGCCATGTCATGCAAGCTATGCTAGTTTGAATACACTCAAACTACATGAACTCAGTGTGCTGCATTCACTGCCCTTGAGATTCACTCGGAATAAAAAAATCTGTGTCAATGTATGCACCACAGCTCTTCATTCTCTTCCTTCAAAAGTTGTGGAAAATCTTATGACAAGTAGGTAATTTGTCCCTTTGGTTGTCCTGCTCTGGACCCACTTGTGAGCATCAGTAGGATTAAGCTATATTTTGCTATCAGTGATGCAAATTTTCTTTGTATTATTAGGTTGTCTGAATTTTATTGTTGGGTTTTTTTTTAAGAAAAGCATAAAGAAACTCACTAGTTCAATTAAAGCTCTTTCTGGGTGAACTGGAGAAAATATGTCATATCCCCTCTGTGATGGATGAAGGTAGTGTCAGGCTGTACAATTAATCCTCAAAAAGACCACTAAATATACAAATATATCTATATAGAGATAGATAGATAGATAGATAGATAGATATACAGTATAATATCATTCAGGTGTGAGATTGTATATTGTTGAAATACTGCTCTCTGGGTAATGTTATACTGTTATAGTTATAATATGCAAAGTAGATGAGAACTACTGGAATAGAATAGAACAAAATAGAATAGAATTTAGTATTTCAGTTGAAAGGCATCTATAATGATCATCTGATTAACTTGCCTGACCACTTCAGGGCTGACCAAAAGTTAAAGCATGTTGTTAAGGACATTGGCCAAATATCTCCTAAACATTGACAGGTATAGGGCATCAACCTTTCCAGAAAGCCTGTTCCAGTGTTTGACCACCCTCTCAGTAAAGAAATACATCCTAATGTCCACTCTAAACATCCCCTGGTGCAGCTTTGAACCATTTCCAGACATCCTGTCACTGGATACCAGGGAGAGTGAGGTCTCAGCACCTCCTTCTCCACTTCCTCTTAGGAAGCTCTAGTGAGCAATAAGGTTGTCCCTCAACTTCCTCTTCTCCTGACTAGACAACCTCAAGGTCCACAGCCACAAGCCTTCCAGCCTTGTCACCAGCTTTGTTGCCCTTCTCTGGATGCATTCAAGGACCTTCACATTCTTCTTTAGTTGTGGGCCCAGAACTGCACACAGGACTCAAGGTGGGGATGTATCAACAATGGATACAGTGAGATAATCACCCCTTTTGAACAGCTGGTTATACTGTGTTTAGTGCACCCTAGGATGCTGTTTGCCTTTTCGGCTGCCAGGGCAAATATTCCATATTTGCATATTGAATTTTGCACTGTATTTGTACTAAATCCTTCTAGTTCTTCAACTATCCAATGAAGCTGCTATACAGTGGAGTGTTGAGTAAAAACTAGATTGATCCTGAATCATGTTGAGAAAAAGAAAATGTGGTAGGAGATATTCATGTGAGCTTTTGAAGATATTGACAGGAAGTCACTATAACCATTGGAAGTGTCCTGTTTTGTTTCAGAAGTTTTATATATCACTACCATTAAGCCCAGTTTTGTCACTACACTCAATGTAGCAGAGCACAGGATGGACTAAGATTTAAAAACTAAAAATGTGAAAGCGGGAAACAGAGTGTTGTGGAGTAATTGCCTCACACTTGCTGCCTGTGCAAGGGGCTGCAGGGAGCCATGGCCACTACTCTGTTCCTGCTTTGCCCCCACCTCTGGACCGTGCTGCAGGAAAGAAGCCCTTTTTGTACTTCTCCATCAGCTTCCTCCTTGCCTACAGAAATGGCTCTCAAACTAGAAGTAAGCAGAAATGTGCCATAGTTGGGCAGGGAAAGACCAGGAGAAGGTAAAAAATAATTTAGGCTGAGAAGATATCCCATCTTTATAGTTTGCAGACTGCTTTAATTCTTGACTGTAACTCCCACAGAGCAAGTGAAATTACAGTGAACTATGACATAATTGAGAAGAAAAACATGATCTTGTATGATGATGACCATATACTCCTGTCTGCCAATAAAATAATGCAGTTACTTTTATTCCTGCTTTACTGTAACCACTTATCCCTCTTTTCTGCTGTTTGGGTTTGTTTTTTTTTTTCCAAATGTTTTAAGAGTCTGAAACAATACATTACTCATCATTTTCCTTATCTATCCAGATTTTAATATATTCTTCAACACTGAATGTACAAAAGGACTGTTTTGACAATTATTTGCTGAAAATGCTGCTACGGTTTCTAGCTGTGAAACTGAACTTACATTACCTCAACTGACCGGACCCGTAGCAGACTCTCAGATGGAATGTATGCATCAATCTTTGCCAATTCAGAGGTTATTTAATACGCTATGTCTGGAACCAGCATTTTTGTTGAAATTGTTTTGGCTAAGAAACTATCCAGATGAGTCTACTGCAAAACTATGTGCTTTGACTGGGATTTTCAAAGTCGGTCTGGAATTGCTCCATTCAAAAATGGGCAGCGTTAGGGATTACTTCTTTTGGAGAATATCTCTTAAACCAAAGATTTGGGGTTGTTCATTTATATATTTATTTTTATAATTCATGCATTATTAGATTAAAAACTTTACCTTTCTTCCTCATTTTTTTTCACTGTCTATGTTGTAATTATGCAATAAAACATCAGCAGAGATAGAGTGATAAAGACAGGGAAGAACTGTAATTTAGTTATGTGGATGGGAGCTATCATTTTGCAGTATCCATACTATTAAGAAATGGTTAGTTACTATGTTAATGGGAATAGCTGATGTATTGCAGTAACTGCTGGCATTTTTCTGCTGTGATAGTTTTCTATTCACACTAATGAGCATTTTTCTTTTAAATTGGTTGCACTGTTTAATTCATTGTTATACTTATTTGACATCCCAGAACAAATTCTGCTCTCAATTATACTACTGTAAATCTAGGATAAGCCATCTGTTCTCATCAGTGTTAGACCTTGATTTGCCCAGTGATTTAAAAAAGCCTTTAACCTTAAGCACATTTCCATCACATGTTGCTAGTTAAAGAGACTGTGAAGTGTTGAGGTTTTTTCTTCCCTATGTCGGTAAAAGGAAGAGAGTTTGAGCTTGTCTAGTTAATTCTACTATTTCATAGCTAAGAGTATAGCTATGTATAGCACAGGCTATACTAACTAACAGAGACTGAACCATCCTCCGAAACAGCAGTAATGGTGAGTGAAATATTAAGCCCACGTCAATAGGCATTGCTGAGAAAGCAGTGCTTGTTAACCTCGGCATGACAGCCCTGCTGCTGCTGTTTGAAAGGTAACTGAAAAGCTGTGTACTCTGGCAGGAAGGTTTTGGTGAATTTAGCGGTGGTGAGCTCAGGTGCAACCTCACCCAGATACCTGCCCCACAGCTGGGACTTATTGAAACCTGGCACCTGTGGAAAGGGCAGAAGAAATGAGTGTGCCATCTCCTCCCTCCACCACTGGAGTTCACAGTCTGGCATGTTAATTTGAGCTGCTTTCCTTGGCTGAGAGTTGTCTGGATAGTTTTTCGAGTCCTGCGAGGTATATTGGATTCAATTTTTCATCTTACTCATCATTAAGTGGGTAATGGGCAGTTTCAGGCTTCTAATGAAACTAGGTCAAACAGTAGCCTGCTTGTATGAGCTCCAAATGTCTGGTTCACTAGCGCTTGGTATATCTTAAATGACAGTAGATAGTATTTTGATGTACCTTACAGAGCAGAGAAAGATAGACACATATTAGCCATGAATAGATTTTTTTCTTCTAAAATATGCTGGAAATTTATTATGTCCCAAGTCCAGCATTTCACTCTTCAGACCTTTGGGATATGGTCATAAATGCAATTTCAATTTCCAAAATTCAATTTATGTAGTTTAAATCCTGGCAGCTGTCACTGCACTAACTCTAATCACCATCTCAGGAAAGATACTTTGAAGTCCAGAATTTAAGTCTGTGTGGGAATATAATGAAAAGTAGCACAAAATCTTTATGTAGCCCCGCTCCTCACTCCTTCAGTGTTGCAAGTACTTTGTCCAGCTTGTGACACAATAGATAATACACCATGCAACTCTCTTTGGCAAAACTAATGAAAAACAAAACGACAACAAAAAATAAATGAAAAACAAACAACCGAAACCAAAACAGTTCCCAGTTCCCATTTTTCAAGTTTTAAACAGGTCTGCCATGACCACAGATGAAGATAAATTCAGAATTTATGATTTGTAAAGTTTGCAAATGCACACCCTTGTACAAGCTTCCTAACAGAGGAAACAGAAAGGAAGGAAAAAAAAAAAAAAAAAGATTAAATGCTAGACACCAAAATATTTGATTGCAGGGCACAGTCTTGGGGCTTCTCATGGGCTCATTCCTGCTGAGCCTTCAGCAAGCCACTGAGCCAGGCTTTACCATTTCTCTTCATGCCTTTTGTTCCTTCTGAGCTTCCCTGGAGTAAAACTGCCTTTTACTCCTTACTTGTAAGGGTAGATGCTTTAGTCAGGAACTAGATTACGAATTATGATAATGGCACCTGGCTACAATAGATAACACTTTACTCAGTCAGTAGACCATGTAAAAACCATGTAAGGCTTCACAGAATCAAAAGGAAGGCCTGGAAGAGTAGCAGCAAGAAAGACCAGGATATTTACAAGTTCGCAGGGAATTTGAATGAGTAAAATTTTCAGAAAGTGCTGACTTCCCATTGTCAGGGACCTAGGGTCCTTTTATAACCTACACCATGAACCTAAATCTACACTACTTAAAATGAAGACATTTTAATTTTCCTGGACTATATTCCCATCAGGTTCAATCTTGCTCCCATGACATTAGTCTCAGTTTCCCCTCTGCTCAGTTCCACACCTTCAGTGTCTCCAGGGGTAGGGGCTAGCCTTCATTTTAGGCTATTCCACAGCCTTACAGTTAAGAACACCTCCTTAAAAATAGGATCTGCAGCTTCAAAACTACCATAGGCCAAAAAGAGTCAAAAGTATAGGTTTCCCATATTGTAAATATTAGTATATTCTGTTAGGCTATTGTGTGGAAGTCAGTGCATGACCTGAGCATGTCTAATGGATCAGCCTTGTCTAAGGAGTTAGGGTAGATTTAGCTGCCTCGTGCCTTTTATCAGCTTGCATTGGATTGTAGATGCTTTATTCCCTCAGCCAACACATCTCTGAGTAAGTGATATGCCAGTCCTGAGGAACTTTGTGCACTGAAACGGAGGAACAAATTGATTTTAAACACCTCCAAGGCTTAGACAGGACTGGAGTGTCAGCAGTCTGAGAACTGTGAACCTGGTATCGGGGACCTGAGTGAGAATGAAACCTAATCCGAGGGGCAGGCAGATGGTCCCTGAGCTTGGTGTAACAGTTCAAATGAATACCTGCACTAACCGTTCACATTCTTCCTTTTTTGTAAAGAAAAATCAATGTATTGTTTTGTTCTACCCTGACCTCAGTTATTACTTGAGCTGACTGAATAATTCACAGTATATATCTTCCCTGACAAACAGAGCTGCTTTTTCTTCTCTTGGACATGAATCTATGAAACCATCTGCCTGTAGCTATGAATAGATTGCAGTTTCCTCATGTTTATCTGTCTGCAAAAATGCAATGATTCTTTTTTTTTTTTTTTTTTTTTATCTTATTATCCCTATGGAATGATTATGACCTGATCTCTGAATTGTGTCTTCTGGTCTCAGAAATCACCAGGGTGGTGGTATATTTCAGCCACAGGTATAGAGACCTCATATGTGTTGTTATTTTAACGATTATTTTTTGTTTTGATGGATGCTTTCAAGATTTATTATGAACAAGGTTACACAGTTCTAATCTATTCAATATAATAAGAACTAGGGAAAGATACAGAAACAGGTGCAGCGTAAAATAAAACTGAAAAAGGATGGTTAATAAAATAAGCAGTTTTCTGAGTCATTTCTAGACCTAAAGCTGACATGGAAATTTGAAGTCAAATGTGTTCAAGACCTTGCAAATATTACTTTGAAATTAAATTTCTGATATCTTTTATTGCTGTAACATTCTGTGACAAATATAGCAGTGGCAGTGTGTAGGTTGAAAGAACCATAACAGATATGAATATATTAAAAACCTCACAAACATTTTTGGAAGGATTTAGGTTTTGTTTGGGATGTATTTTGCTATATAGTCATTCCAGCCTTTTTCATGCTTGATTAATCATTGTTAATTTGTGAACTGGCTAAAACAAGGGTTACTTCTCACTGCAAGAATGTGAGTCATCCTGGTGGATCCAAGGCATGTCACTCTCTATCTGCTGTAAAATTATATTTTTCTGTCTTTCTAGAAGTCTGTTGTCTAATTCAGCCCTACAGCTGGATCAACAAAACAGCACTGAGTGAATCATTTGCTGTCATTCCTGTAAGCAAGGTTCTTGCAGTAACTCTGAGTCAGGTCTAGAACTAATGCCAAATTTAAAATATGGCCTCATCTAAGCTATTTCTTTACAAGTGAATGTGATAGGTCTGCAATTATCTTGAAGATATATTTTTATCCTCTAAAACAAATCTGGCTAAAGAGACAGGAGGGAACTGATACTGCTCTGAAAAACCATGTGGACTCTAAACAGAAAGGCTGATAGTAACAAATATGTATTACAAGCTTTTACATTCTTAACGTGCTGGACACCCCATGATCTACTGCCTTTAGTTCACCAGCCTCAGTGGCAGTTTAAAGCATTTGGAATAGCTGGAGATAACAATCATTTTACAGGATGGAAATTTCCAGTGTGGCAGCTTCTGTGAAAAACTGTCATGTTAATGATGGCATCGTAGTTTTTACATTGAATCTTACTACATATTCAGGCTACTTAAGTGCACCAATCCCTATCTATCATGAGATGGATCAAGGTGTTCGGAAGTGGCTATTTAATTTCTCAGATTTACATTTGGCTCTTAAGTACGCAGTCTGAGTCCTAATTTTCTATTTATTTCAGCTGGTTGTACTGTTATTTTTTGTTAAAATCAGTGCTTCTTTTTTTTATTAAACCCCTGAAAAATGAAAATTTTTTTGATAAAAAAATCAGTAATACTTGTTTCCACTACTGAGATGCTTGCCAACATTTCCTTTCTTTTCTGTATTTCTTCATTTTAATTTGGACCTTTGTTAGTTATAAATAGCCACAAATTGTAAGATGTTTACTGGTTAGCTGACCTCGTAAAATATGGTCAGGAAGTTTAGCAGAAATGGATTTGATTTTTATTGCTTTAGGATTATGTCAACACACTGTGATCACCTCCGAACTGATGAGGGGGAGGTGATCTACCTACAGCCCTGTGGACTGCAGTAAAATTAGGAAGAGCATCTTCTGAGCCATTCTTGTGACAGCTGTCTCATCACCCCACATTGTAGTGCTGTACTTTTCTTCCTATGTAGGAAAAATGACATGGGGTCCAAATAGTGATACAGTCTAGACAAATTTACTGCATGACTTATTTTGAACAGCTAGTTGTCTATATTTTTTGCTAATATTAAGGTACAATTTCGATAGTCAAGTTGGCTGGTTTCAGTACTCATTTGTTTTTTTTCCTGTGTCTGCTTGCGAGGAATCTGGCTTGCAATACGCTCTCACCTTCCCTATGTCTATGACAGTGTTAAGATTTGTATAGCCCTTTCTCTTCTAACTTTTTTTACTGTCTTACATTAGTGCCATGTTAATAAAGACTCCTCTGTCCTCATATCTGCATAACACCAGCCCAGTGTGGTGGAAAGTCTGGCCAAAAGCACACATATTCTAAGAATAAATTGGTTTTCAGTATTTGACTCATTCCTGAATCAGGATCATAACACCCTCATCTTAAACGAGGCGCCTTGATTCTACAGAGATGATTCTGAGAACAGTAGCTCATGTACCGGCAGCTCCCATCCCCTTTGGAAGGATTTAATAACACAGGTCTCATACACCAAGATCACAGAGTTATGTGTATGTATTACAAGCTGCTTGTATTTTATTGTAAATTTATATACTCAATTCCTACTTGATATCAATTCAAGGAGAGCCTTTACTGACCTTGAAACTTGAAGTGATGAGATCCAGTACTGTAGCAGCTTAGAAGTGGTTAAAAAAAGCACAAGCTACTCTAACAGATGTAATTAAGGGGTCAATTGCCAATGCTGGTGTAAAAGGCTGAAGCCAAGACAGAACACTTCTGGAAAAGCAGACTTAGCAGTAGTGCAGAGAAAGCTTCATAGGGAGATGGAAACTTTATTGCTAAAAAAGGGATTTTAAGTAGAGAGCAGCCCAAAGATGAATGTAGGATTTCTGCAGATGCCTAATTCAGGATCTCTGGGGTGGAAGAAGAGGAAATTTTGGGCCAGAATGGCTGGATGTAAATTTCCTCAATACTTCCATTTTGTTTGAAATCTCTATGAGAGGAAACAGTTAAATGGGCTGTAGAGAATGGACATGAGGTGACAGGCACAATTTTTAAACTGCATTGATAGCTGGACTTGAGTTTGACTCATTTTCTCAGCTGAGATGCTTGACTGCCTTTTCGTAAGACATTTTAGCACCTAAGCTCTTCCCTGGTTGGAGATTTAATGGCTAGTACCTGTCAGCAGAGGAATCCTCCTTTCTTTTCTCACCTAAAAGTATACCATAAATATGATGACTTATGACTGTGTAGGAACTGACACACTTTTCCTGGAAGGATCTAGCAATTTTTCAGACTTTGACAGATATAGCAAAGTGCTCCCCTAATCTTTGATAAACAAAGGGATAAACCAAATAAAATAGATACATCAAAGAGCTTTCCTTTGGTCTTCTTAGTAGAGCTAAAAAGGATGGTTTTAAAGAGCTTGTGTCAAGTTGTTCCCTCAAAATAATCACTTCTCATATGAATAGCACCTTTAAGTGAAATATATTTAATCAGGTGAAAAAAAAAAAGTTTTTTTAATCATTAGTGTGAACAAGGTTAGGTCAATGGTAGAAACTCCTAAAGAATGATCCGTTAAGCTTCCTAATCTCTTCTTCTTGAAAAGTTGTCAATATGAGTATCAAAGTAAAGAAATTTTGGCAATATAATCTTCAGCTAACAGTGGGAAAGATAACCTTATCAACTTTAATGGGATCATCTCTTTACAAGTTTAAGAAGTGATGAAAAATTTGAGTAACTTGAATAGCATTTTTACAAAATTTCAATTGTAATACAAAATATCTGTTAAGATTACAAGGTAAGGTTGCAGATGTTTTGCATATCTAGATGAGACAATTATTTTCTATGTATGTTTTAACACTGAAATCACAAATGACTATACTAAATTTGATATTTTAAAACTTCTATTTTACTTTTAGGTTTTGTTTTTTTTTAATTCACCTTGCATTTTTACTCCTGTTTAAGTAAACTTTTAACACTTGTTTAACTAAGCTTTCATCTGGTTTAATTTTCTGGTTTTTGGAAATTTCATGGTATATCCCCGTGAGGTAGGAAGAAATGTTGATGATTAGCATACCATCCCATGTTTGAATACCAGAGAGGCTGGGAGATTATCTAACACGTGGTTCTAATGGACTTTGATTAGTTCATGTGTAATTTGTGCCTACATAACTTCCTTGAAAGAGATACTTCCTGAACTGGGAACCAAGGGACAACTGAATGAGACAGATACTAAGAAACCAACTCTTATTTACCTATGACAGAAACAAACTGCCAAAATACTGCATTAGTCAGGGAAGAAGAAGAAGAAAGTAATATGAAAAATAAGTTCTCTTTTTGTGGCAGGTTTTTTTTTTTTTTTCTCTCGCATATTCTGATGAAAATTCAAAGCCAGCAACAGATGCAATTCTAATTTGTCTCATGTTATGGGTGAAAAGACTCAAATGCCTCACTTCTAAAACCTATACTCTTGTCTCAGCCTCTCGAGGGATTATGAAAAAGGGGAATGAGGAAGGCTTTGGAAAGGTTGCTCAAGGTTTAAGTGCTATGAGGATATGAGATGTTCTTATGTATCTTTTACTTCATGCAGGGGATGCTAACTTGTGGATTCATATTACACAAGTTAAAATATTTTCTTCATGTAGAAATGTACATTATAAGCATTCTGAAATACAGTAATAAAGTAAAAATATCTTTTCATCATTTACTTTGGTTTAGGTTACAAGCTTGTGTTTTTAAGGGGTTCTTTCATAAAAGATCACATCCTGATTGAAATCGAAGAAGGGCAAGAAAAAGCCTAGTTAGCCTACCAGAAGATCCAAAATTAATCTCTAACAAAGCCAGTGGTTCACCAAAGTCCAATCTGTACATCGGTTTATTTTCAACTTAAAGTTCAAAAGAAATAGCAGCTCTGTGGTTAAGCAATGATTGAAGAGGTTAGTAGTAGATCAAAGTAAAGGACAGGAGGGAGATGGGTGAGCATCTGTGAGGGAAAATGGATAACATTTTCCTTGGTCTGGTCAGAGAAAAAATTAGAATGTGGGGGAGAGAAGGGGGAGGAAAAATAAGATCAGACTTCTCAGGAGAAATAGTTTTGCTCAGAATGAATGGTGAAAACTTCCAGACAAAAACTTGAAAGATGCTACCGCTGTATTTCAATCCTTCAAAGTGCTTTTTGTAACTAATTCCTCATTTGAAACCTGTTACTTTGTTTCAAAGTATATTACACAAAAGAAATATCTCAAAACTCCAAGCCATCTTTATTCTCCTTAGTGCTCTGCTGTATTGCACTATATTAGAAAGTGATTTTTTTTTTCCCTTTTTTTTTAATCTCCCCTGAGATTTTTCCTCTGGAAAAGAAAACTTATTCTGTATTAGCCTTATACATTAGTTTCTTATTTGCATAGCATTCCTGTGACTATGGTTGTATATTTTCCTCCTTGGTTAACAGCTGAAAATATTTTTGTTCCCATTTTCAACATTTTTAAGACAGAAGGCAAAATATTCTTTGTCATTTACCATATAAATACACCTATAGTCATGTAGCATTATTCACTATTAATCAATTTGTGCAAAGTAAATTTATTAATATAGTAATGTTTCATTTCAGTGAGCTACCAATTGCTATAGGTACTCCAAGTCTTTCCAAAACATCTTTGGTTTGGTGATTACGGAAAATATATATATTTTGTACTACAGGAAACACCTCTGAAAGATTAGTCTTAGCTTAATTCCATCCTTCTGTTTCATCTAGTGAACTTTTATTTACATCCCCATGTCCTTCTGTCGATGATGCTGCTGACCTGCACATGAAAATCATGCACAACTTTCTCTGGAAGAAATTTGTCACCTCTGCTCTGTCTGCCAGTAGGAGTGTTTGTGATTTCACAGGTGGAAAATAGTAAGTGTCTCAAATTCTTTTCCTGTGTATTTCAGTTCAGAATCTGACTTAAACGCAGTATTATGTGTGTAACTCCCAAAATGTGAAGGAAAGTACTGTGTGTAAGCTGTCAACAAGATACAGGCTCTTTATAAAGGCAAAGTCTGTGAGTGGAAGAGGGAATACGCTATAGATGCATAATTAATGAGAAGTAACCATGTCCCTCCTAACCTTATGGTCCACAGGAATTTTTCCAGTCATCTTATAGGGGTAATGGATAAGATGCCCACCATTTTTCTGGGAATATCTTACTTGGGCATTTTTAGGGGGTATTTTTTAATAGGAGGAGAGCTCTGGTGTCTCTGAATAGAATAAAACTTCTCCTTTGGACCAGCTTTAAAAAAACCCACATATCTTCTGTTGTGTTTTGTACTGATTCCATGGTTATGACTTAGGTCTTGGGAGATAATTCCTCAGTTTGAGCATATGCCCCAAGGGTTGGTAGCAGTTGAGCAGTGGGTTTTGAAGGTCACAGTTTTGGATTTAGGCAGAATTTAAGTAGTAATTTGTGGGATTTGGAAGCTTTCCCAAGATCAGTAGTTGTGGTATACCAGAGAATGAAATCCAGTTGTCTTGTGTTGCAACCCATAAACACTGGGCTCTAGAAAAGACTATGAAATAATATGCATGTTAAACCACTGCCTTAATGGAAAAGGAGGCTAAGGGGTTTTTTAGGTATTTAAGGATCTAGTCACCAAGTTTTTCTTTTTATATACTGATAATACTGACGATATTCTGACGGTAAATAGTTTAAGCTATTGAGGGAACTATTGTTGGGAGGAGGGTTACAACAGTCTCCGTGACAGGCCTATCAATGTCCTTTCATGGTTATAATTTAAAATTACATTTTGCAACTAAACAGATGAGGGAAAATAACTCAGAAGAACAATTTCATAAAGCCTGATTTGTGGTAAAGACTGACAAGAGTAATTATGTTTTTAGAATTCTATTCTCTGCCACTTTTCTAAGATGACAAAAAGCAAGAATTTATTAACTTTGGGAAGGTGAAAAAATTATACTGAATAGATATTTACAAAAAAAATCTGCTCATTGAATAGAAAAAGCTAGAGCAGGAGGTCTCTCTGACTTAGATACCCTGTCCTAATTCAAATGCACTGTTACTGCAAAACAAACATAAATCCTACTATTCCTTGCTATTTAGCCATGACATTCATCATGGTTAAAAATGTATATATCAAACATCGCTTTAAAAATATCTTTTGAGAAAGAAGACGTGGCTTAAAAATATATGTAAATGTACATCTGAAGGGCTGCAGTGACTGCCTTTCTTTTGATTTTAAGCTCAGATTCACTTCTCTTGGTAAATTAGTCTACACTTAAATAAGAGAAGAGACCCTTATATTGACTTCAATAAGGGGAAAGATAGATTTTTACAACTTCAGCACGGCAGTTATTCATGTGTGGATTGATGCCATACTACTGTAAACTCTTTTCTAGAATACCTTTTATTATCAGTATATAACCAGGCAGCTTGTCAGTCTCTCTAAAGGAAAGAATAATTGCATCTTCAGAAGTTGCATAGTGGAGAAATTACATTTTAATTAAGAACAAAACCTTGCTTTTCCCCTAGGGAAGCATCTTCACATGTGAAAATGCTCAACTAACCTAAAAGCATATTCCACAGAGAAGATTTGAAGAACCTAAATAACCAAGAAACAACATATTTGAAATGTGCCCGATATGGAATGAGGGAGCAAGACTACAGCTGTATTTAACAAAGTTTAATGACAATGAGTGGAAGAGCAGATTATTTTACCTCCTTTTTCCTGTTGCTTCTATATAATGGTTGGCTCTGTGATGATTCAATATTTCTAAAACAAATTCTTCATTCTGATAAGTACTCAGAAAGATATTTCTAATATTAACTGGCTGGAGTTTCAGTTTATCTGGAAGAACAAAGGGTTAACAAAATCTTCTCTACCCTTCAAATGCTAAAAGCCAAGAGTTCTCACTGCTTTAATTTGTAAGAAGAGCCTGACTGAATTTACTTCTGTTTCACTTTTAAAACTTCCTGGCTTTTCATTCACAAATCACACGTTTGTCTTCCCCCGGAAAAGCTTTGCTTTTGTTTTTGTGACCTACATTTGTAGGGCTCCTAATTAGCAGGCAGCACTGGGATCTGCTGTCCTTCAGTAGCTCTGCTGCTTTGGGATCTTAAGCTAAACAGAAAAACATGTTGACGAAACCTCAATGAAAGTAACTACCCACTACTTGTTGGCACCTTTATGTGAACCATGTCAAACAAAAAAATGCAGCATAACTGCAGGTTTTCCCATATATTGCATTCATGTCCTCATCCAGCAGCTATTGAAGTAAATATGAGAACCATCAGAAATAGAGTTGAGGCAAGGTACATTGCATTGTCCTTAAAATAAAAATGTATTAACATTATTTGTCAAAATATTTTTCCCTGCACTAGTGTTTGCAATCCCTTCTTCAATTTTTCTCTTTTTTACGTTGTCTGGGGTTTTTTTCCCCAAAAAATCTTTCCTTCACCTCTGTAGATAAGCTGCTCATTATTTTTACCTTTGTGTTCAAATATCATTCTGGCTTATGAGAATGTGGCACAACATCCTACTTAAATAGCATTAGACCACACAAGAACTAAGTCTTCTCTGTTCCAGTTGTCAAAATAAATAGGAGTTTGGTTAGAGCTGGAATGCAGCATTTGACTCTGCTTTTTGTATTAAAAAACATGCTGCACACTGTGGTGAATAGATATGAACTGCTGCATTCAAGCATATCAAACAACCAACTCCTTCCATTGCAGGATCTTGTTACTTGCTCGATGACATTTTTAAACTCCTGCTATGCCCGTCTTCAGCAGTGCCATGTTAATAGCTGGTCACTCTAATGCTTTGTTGACAGAATAAGTTATGTCATTACCATTAGAACAAAGTTTCATTTTCTTGGGGTTTGCCTTCTGCTTGGCTGCATAGTCTGAGTAAGCACACTTTTTCTCTTAGAAATTTGCTTATGATGAAGCCTCTTCCTAAATCTCACCGCTTGCATCATTTCTCAAAATTTACAGGAACTTCAGTTCTGTAGCCACTGTTCTTCAAAATCAAGCTAAACTGAAATTAGCCAATATGCTCAAAGGCTGGTGGGAGACATAGATGGTGATCGAGTGACTGGGTTTTGTGCTAAGAATTTAGGTTAGAAAGACTTGTACCTGGAAATATGTACACTGTAGTGTCTGTGAAATGTAAACCAGATACTTCAGGCTAGAACCACAAGGAAAGGAGACAGGTATGGAGACACATCCCACCTAGAAAATGTTCAGTCTTTACCTGTTCCAAGATTAGCTAATAATACACAGAAAAATTGTCCTAGTGGCAAGACTAGCTTGTTTCCAGAAAACATTTTCCTTGGGATTTTTTCTACTTTATCCATACCCCATCATCTGACACAAGAGGGTAAGGAATGTGCTGTAGATCATAGAATGGTAGGGGCTGGATGGGACCGCTGGAGATCATCAAGTCCAATCCTGCTGCCAGAGCAGGGAGCCATTCTGCAGATATGCTGTTGTGCTTCCATTTCTGGGAAGCTGTAGAATTCATTACATATATGCTTTAAATACTGAACTTTGTGCAACTACCAGATCTACTGTACACGTACAAAGCTAATCTGTGTCTATCTGGTAACGCCCAATTCTCGTGCAACAGGAATCGTTCTGTATCTGAACAGTAAATCTGGCCTACCTACAGGCTGTGTGACATATTGTACAGGGTCAGAAACAGCAACGCTGCTGCATACAGCCCTCTCCCAAGACTGTGCAAAGAGGGCTGTTTGCAGCCTGGATTCATGTACATATGCAGTGACTTATCCAGTCGTAAAGGTTGCACAGTGGAGATTGAAGGGAATTGAGGCTCATGCTGTGGAGCCTCTACAGTGCCAAGAGGGACTTGGCCTAGATATCACTCTCAGGGACAAAAGGAGAAAATGTTCATCTTTTACTCAGTAGTCAGATGGTTTCAAGAGGGGGAGACGATGTTCCTTCTTTATTTAAATGGATATTAAAATGTCTTTGACAATGCAGTAAAATTTCACTAGCAGAAAATTAATTAATTAGTTAATTAAACTTAATGTTTAAACTAAAACTCCTAAGAAGCAGTTTTCTTATTCAGATAGACAGGTTAGTACATGAATACACGTCTCCCATTCTGTCCGTGTTTCTAACTCTGGGGTTGTTAGCTATAGTAATTCTACAGAATATATGAATATTAGATGAATATTGTTTTCTGCTTTGCATTCTTCAGTACATCAGTTGTGTTCCTCCTCACAAAGGAAAAGTATCCCCTAGCTTGGCTGTGGCTGAATTGACTGTTCAGAGCTTTCAGACTTTAGACTTTTTGGTGCCCACTTTCTGGCAGAAACACAGGGCATGCTTATAAATCGCGGTAGAGTTAAAGGTCTCCAAATTGACATGTCTGTATAGTGCAGTGCAGTGCCAGATACAAATATGTAAACAAAGTTCAGAGCAACAGCGTAGTATTACGGTGACACTGTGATCATCACTGTACACCCTTCTAGAAGGAAAGGCTGCCTGGCTCACATCCAGCAATACCAAAGCCAGTACTGGCTTCAGTTTCTTTTAAGAGAGTCAGTCACCACCAGCTTGGGGCTTTTTGTACCATATTTGTGCAAGTGCTTATTTGTAGTTTTACAGTCACTTAGGGTCTTTGGACTTTACTGATGTTCATCACAAGGCACTTTGCCAGTTCCAGAAAGAGTTTTTAGCAAATGCTGGCTGCTGAAAGAGCGCTCTTCCTCTCAAACCTTGCTTGTTCTGTCAGCTACTGCAAAGCATCTGTACAATGCACAGCTTGGGTGCAATTTTGTCTCTGTGTCTGCAGAGCATCTAATCTCTCACTGTAGTCAATGGAGATCTAGTCAGTGAAGTATGGGGAGATATTCAGCTGACCAGATATAGGTGTTTGGTTTAAGTGAGCCGAGTTTGCTCTCCATATAGGATTTTTAATATCAAACTGCAAGTTGTCTCCTCTTGCCAATCTTTTCTCTCAGAGTCCAAGTGACAGGTGTCACAGAAGCAATCTAGATCTGTGTTTATGAGAATTTACACTGCTCAGGAATGATGCTTTAAAGTTAGCCATTTACTCTGAAATTGTCCTTGAGCCTGAAATCAACTTTCATTGAACCCACATTACAGCAGGAACAAGCAATACTTATCTGTGAAATCTGAAATAGCACTTGCAAAGGTTTAGAAAACTTGATATGTAACATTTTATGATCCTTATTGAACTCGTTCCTTCTGTGTGTCCAGCAGATGGATTGTGGATACTCTGATTACTAGACTCCACTTTAGGGTCTTTTGTACAAGAATGTTAGGTTGTTTTTTTTGTCTTCTGCAGATTCACTTATAGATTTAACTCAAATCCCCTCCTTTCCTCTCCCAAGGAATATTATTGCTCCTTTTTTACAGGAGACAAATATAAGCCACCTTATTTTTTTTTTTTTTTTTTTTTTTTTTTTTTTTTTTTTTTTTTTTTTTTTTTTTTTT
>JAAGNO010027513.1:0-55024 GCA_033439905.1 Ceryle rudis
CTCTCCCCTCCTCTCCCCTCCTCTCCCCTCCCCCCTCTCCCCTCTCCCCTCTTCCCCCTTTTTCTTCTTTCCTTTTTTCTCTCTTCCTGTCAAATATTTAAGCAGAGATTTCCTCTCTGGTGGTGTGCCAAGCAGCATTCCAGCTCTATCCCCTTCAAAAATAAAACGGCTGACCCCCATTTCCATAAGCGAGGAAGGGACAGGTAGCCTTTGTTTATGTTCCAGAGCACAACTGTTTTTCTTAGATTCGCACCAACAGAAGAGAAATGATGCTGTTATTTGAGGAGGAATTAGCGAGTGACCCCAGTGGCAGTGGCAGCAAAATGGGTGGTATGAGCTGAACGCTTTTTGGTGCTGAACCTTTGGCTTTGGCCAGTTCCTCTTCTCACCCTCTTCCTCTCCCTTCTCTCCCCACAAGATTTCTCTCTTTTTTTTTTTTTTTTTCCCTTGTGTTTGAGGCATGTCAAACCCTGGAATAGCCCCTCACAGGCAGTAGTCACCAGTGATTAAAATTGCCACTGAGCCTGGATGGTTTGTGCTAAATTAGGTGTATCTCTGTTTGTAACAAGGGCTGCTGATTTGCACACTTCCCTTGTTATTATCATTGGTTTTTATTAATAGAGTCAAGGGGCTCCAGATGACATTGAAGTTTCATTTCATCCGCTGCTGTAAGCAGGGAAGAGTTTGTCATCTAGGTGGGCACAGTAAAAATCGGGAGAGATGGACTGTCTGGTCCATATGGCTGAAGAGCAGAGGTCACATTATTGTCTGCCCAGGAGAGAGAAACAGCAGAGCTGAGGAATGGGCTCAGGTCCCCCCAGCTCTGAGCAGGTTCTCAGGTGTGTGACCACTAGTCACCTCCCTGCTGTCAGCAAGGGACTTGGTGTCCCAGTGCAAGGCAGAGCTGCTGCCAAGGTGGATGCTATGCTGGAGGTAAAGGTGGTGCTTCTGGGAAGCAACAGAGTGTGCAGAGATGTCAAGAAACCAGAAACACCAAACGAAAAGGCCTCATTGTTGGGTTTTTGGGAAAATAAATTCACCTGAAAGGGTGAAAATTTCACCTAGGTGCTGCAAAGCATCTGAAACTGTAATTGCAGATGTGTACTTGCCTTTCCTCACCTATAGAATAGAGATGGTGGTGTGACCTCACAGGGACCATGTGTGGTTTAAGGGTCCGGTTTTATGCATACACATGATGTTGTATCACTCCCAGTGGCCTGAGTGAAAAGCCCATTTGTTTTAAGGGTGACTGACCAGTGACTGAATCTATTAAACATCTTAGGTCCCCTACAGTTGTTAGTATCTGTAGGTGTTAAGGGTTTCATTTCTAGCACCTTAGAGGAAGCCGTAGGGATTTACCCCATTTTTCATCTCTTATAACTTCAACAGGATAAAATAACCCTGTGGATTTTATTGCTCAAAGACTTGGGTTCTGCCCCCGCTGAAGGCTCAGGGATGATACATGTCTTTGATGCAGAGCAGAAATTGGAAATCTTGTGAGAACAGCTTAGGTCAGGCTTGTGAGTATATCAGAAGGGATTTTCCCTCTGCGTATCTGCTTCCAGCTGAGAGGAAGTAACAAAGAATGTGTTTAAAATCAATGGAATTAGTCAAAGTTCTTTGACTCATAATAAAGATTTGGATTTTTAGAGATTTTTGAGTGAAGTTTTGGCTCTGGTTTTGTTTTGTCTGCTGTAGTCATGTATCTCTAGCTGTATAATAAACTACAAGGTCTAGGCAGGATTGCTCGAGGTCTGTGGTGCTCTGTGGCAAGCATGCCGGCGGTGACAGTGGTGGCTTTTCAGAGAGGGCATGTTTTAATTATTGCTTGTTAATTTGCATGTTAACATGTGCTGCACTGAGCTAAGCAGAGAAACCAACCTGCAAGCAGTTTAAATACAGCAATACCTAACTTGAGACAGCTGCCACCAGATGAAAACCATGAGCACTTTGCCCAGGAGGATGGGGATCTCTGGTTTGGGAAAGCTGCTGATAAAGCATTGAATGCTGAGATGCCATTAGTCTCCTTGCCATTGATGAGGCTCGAGTGTGGACTTCAAGCAAAGCATGTTTTTGGAACACAGGGAGAGTGTGGGAAATGCTGTACCAAGGCATGAGCATGGAGAGCTGAGCAAGTTGAGTGATGAGGTTTGGGAAGGCTTTGGAATCACTGTGGATGGATGTGCAGGGGAAGGATGAGGTGAGGGTGAGCTGTGAAAATTAGTCAAAACATCTGTTTTCTCCAGCCAGTTTATTTTGGTTTTCCTGTGAAAATGTCAGGGGAATGGAGACCAGACATTTGGCTGCTGGCTTCTCCAGCCAGCAGCACGGAGATTTGGGTTTGGTAACACCATGGTGCTGGAGGTGGAAGTGGAGATGGTGGGGCTTGCTTCTCTCAGATGCAGGATTCAAGGGGCTGTGCTGGCCAGCAACTACCCTGATGTGCTGGCACCAAGTGCCTTGCCAGTTCTTGCTATTGTAAAATGGGCTGTCCCCTTGAGGTTTTATCCCGCCTGGTGGCTTTAGCTCTCACTTGATTACTGAGAGGCAAGGACGCAAAGAATCTGTGAAGCAGCAAAACTACCTTTTCATTATACATTTGCAAAAAGAAAACCTCAAAATATGCTGAGAATCTACCCCAGGAGAAGGAAATCTCCAAACCTCCTATTAAGATACCACCACAGCACCTCATCTAAGCAAACTAAGAGCTCTCATTAGATCCTTCCAAAGCCATGTCCCAGCTACATAGCCTAGATGGGAGGGGGAACCCCATCCCACTTTCAGATGCAGTTCAGTCTGCACTGATTATAGAACATGATTGATAAAGTTGAGGAGTGAGCTGAGGTCAGTGCCTCCCTGTGCAGTCAAGGAGCTTTTTGTGTGTGCACGGGGCATAAGGGTTGTGTTTGTTTCTCAAAAATCCCTCAGACGCTCTCCAAAGAATTCCAAATTTAAAGCAGTGTAAAATGCTCCATCAAACGTGTTTTACAGTCTTGACGTCGCTGCCTGTTTGAATCTACCCCTGTTGCTGTTTCGGAGAGATTTGGAATAATATCCTGATTGCGCTTTTGCTGCTGCTGGGCAGAGTCTTGGTGGAGAATGGGTACAGTTGTTTTATAGTCCTGTCTGCATGGGGGAACCTTGGAGGAGGCTGCTTTACCCAAGGTCACTCAAAACATCTAAAATATATTCTGCCTCCAAAAATAAACAAGATAGATAAATATGGCTGGGCCAGGGTGTGAAGCAAGAGTCAATGAGGCATCTGGGGCCAAGGACTTGCTTTTAAATTTAACAGAGACTGCAGCATAGCCATCACATAGAGAAGTTTTCTGAAGCTTTTCTTGTTTCTCCATAGGGCCTGAGAGCGGGACTGGGCACGACAGAAGACAAAAAGGAGATAATTGTAGGAGATTGGATGGGAATTCCCTCTCCTGCTGTATGTCCTCAGCATTGGTGAGTTCCTAGAGGTAGCAGCCATGCTGTTAACTTCCTTGGAGGTACTGCATCCCAGTTCCTTGCCCATGGTCTGTTCGTTCATGTATTAGAGGGACTTTCTGCCGGTCTGTTTAGGGCTTCCCACAGTATTTCAACCATTTATTCACCTACATTGCATCTTGTATGAAATACTCAAGACTAGGACTTCTTAGACTGCCTAAGGATGGGTTGACTGGGTCTAGGTGTGGTACTGGTGCAGTGGAGGTAAAATGTAATATGGTAGGACATGATCTGAGCATTGCTGTGCCTCAAAAGGAAGATGAACATTCTGGCTTTGTCTCACTAGCTGTTTTCAGCAATATATTGACTCTGCTTTAGCCTTTATGTAGCAGCACAAAACCATGGTCCTGTGGCATTTCTTCCACTCCTCAAATAGAATGGTGGGGAGGGGAAGTATGGCCTCAGGCTATAACGTGAGGAGCAATAGGACAGAATTAGACACGGGAAAATTGCAGTTCAGTACAAAGGAAGAAGAGTTCTGATGTGTAACGCTTTAGCCATGGCTTGGACTTGACTGGTAGGGCTGTGCTCACAGAGAGACAGCTTCTGCCTTGAATCCGTTTACAGTCCAGAGAGACAACAGGTGAGATATGACAAATATTTCAATCCTTTCTCTTCAGAGGGAGGATTTGGATATAAAGGGTTTAAATTTTGCCTTTGTAGGCCAGCCGGACCTTTGCTGCAGCCAGTAGAGTTTTGTTGTCAGCCATTTGGCCAAAGTGTGCGTGTAGCTGTGTCCGTGTTGGGGCCTTACCCATCCTTCTGCATACAGCCCAGTTCTCACCTCTAAAAAGGGAACTAAATACTCATTTTAGAGTTAACCCAGGCTCGCGCATGAGTGTTGTGCCCGATCTTGTGCATTTGCGTGCTGTTGCTCGTCCCTTTGTGCACTCAAGCGCCGTGCCACTGCAGGCCAAGACCTGTCGATGGTCTGTGCTGTAGCTGGCAGCAGATTGTCTCCCCACAAAGGAGACACCTCAGTCCCCTCTCAGCATTCATGAGCAGGACGTGCTCTGGAAGCACCCATGAAACACAGGTGCAGACGTGTGCGGGGAGGCTCTTGGGCTCTTGCGTTGGGGCTAATTCAAGTCTTGTGCAGTGTGACTGTGGTCAGGCCCTTGTGCTGGGGAGCAGTGCAGATCTTAGCCAGGCAGCGTGGGACATTTCCATCGAGATGAATCTGATGGGGCTATGGAAACTCGGCTCTTGCCTTTCAGCACTCTTGGGTTAGCTGGCTTGAGGTTGGAGCCAGGCTGCAATCACCCAAGTTATTTCTGCAATGAGGAATATGTGCAGAGTCAAGGAAAAAAAAAAAAAAAACAAAACACAACCCAAACCAAACCCAAAACATTGCAGAAGAAATGAATTACTGGCCAAATATAGATTATTCCATTTTGAGGGACATCATCCAATCCACTTCTCAGTCATTCAATAGCTTTTAATGTGCATTAATGCCTATATTTATCATAACCGTGTGTGCTAAAAGCCCAGCCTCTATTGTGTCTTTCTTGCTTGTTACTAGCATTTAATGTTAGACAGGGAAATGCCTTCTCTGTTTTCTGAAGTGCTGAGAGCGCAGAATCCTCACATGTAGATATTTCCCCATGCATTTTGGCCCCTTTTTGTGCAGAAATGGTCAGGAGAGGGTGGAGACAGAATGGGATGATTTTGACGGTAGGCTTGTTTCTTTTAAATGCATCTTCTGGTGCTGATTCAGCAAAATGTACAGCTAGACCTTTGGGATGGCTTTGACATGATTCAGAGCTTTGTATTTTGCAGAATAATTGCCCTCATGCCTTATTTGAGGGTGCAACTGTGAAACTGATGAATGGAGCCACCTGCTTTGGGCCAAAGCAGTGTGGCAGACCAAGAGCTAAACCAAATTCATTCCAAGCCCCTCATAAGTGCAGCAAAACTCAGAGACTTTCTAATAAGCATCGTTAAAACCTTGTTGAAAATCAGTAGTCACCAAGTGATAAAAGATGGAAACTTTTCCTCTGATAAGGCTCAAAAGTGGTGATCTTTCTCCTGAAATACTGCAGCAGAAGCACTAATGAGATAAACGTATTTATGCCATGAATAAAACGCCTGATGAAAACTACGCTGAGAGAAGTGATTGAAGTGATTGAAGTGGGCCAGGATTGTCAAGACGCTCCATCTGCTTTGCATCATTGGGCCGGGCAAAACATCAGAGCATACTGGCGAATCTGGCAGACATCATGTTATTTTTATGTCATCCTTATTCTTCCAGGGCTTGATCCAAGCCTCGCTGAAGTCCATAGAAATGAATGAACTTCCCTTTACATCAGCAAGCTTCGAACTGGTTCCTTCCTCGTTCACTGGTAACGTCAGGAGTCCACGATGGGTCTCTGAGGCATTTTGACAGAGCAGTCGGGTGCAGCCGTGCTTTGGATTCTTAATACTGCATTTTGATGATCTTATTATTGATGTATGGTGATGGCTGGAGTCCTGGGATAAAATGACATAGGGAGCATAACAAGCTGGAAAGTGCATACTGGTTTAGAAGCTAGTGAGACGGTTCCCAGAAGTGCTGAAATTCAATGGGATTTAGAATCCCAAGGACCCTATTATTTTGGAGAATGGACCATATGCTTTCAAGGCGTTTGGGCAGCTCTGAAAACTTCATCCATCACTTCTATGAAGAGCAGCATAAACCTTATGTAACACCACGGGCAGCAGCCAGAACTGTTGAGAGTAAAACCCGCAAAATGGCCTGATCTTCTATTGTTTCAGAAGGTGCAAATTCCTCTTTTCCTGATGTTAAGTAACTTCTGGGTGTTGTCCTCTTCTGTTAAAAGAAGAGTCTGCTGTATGTTGCAAAAAGAGGTTTATAAATTCCTTCAGATGCCTGTCAATCCAAACATCCCTCCTTACTCATGTTATGTTTATTTATATAGACACGTCTCAACCCTACAATCTTAACACTTATTAATCAAGGTGATTCAGCCCATACCTCCCACTGTCTTTCTTTGATTCCAATCTTATTCCAGAAAACAGCCCTAAATATCACTGATGTTACTCATAAAACATGGTGCTGCTCTGCATGAGTAAGACTATTTGAATCTGGCCTGGAGTAGAGTTACTAATTCTCATCAAGAAGTAGAGCTAGACAAAGATTGCAAAATATTGTCCATTAATCTGTTCTTGAATTTTTAAATGTATTTTTTTGGTCTCTGTTCACTAGTAGATCTCTGAACTAATGAACTTGTTGACAGGAATGTTCACCATAACAACCCATTTACAGCAAATATTGCAAGATCTTTGCACTCTTTCCTTCATTCAAAATAATACCAGTCTGCCTCCCCAAGAAATGACCTTCCTGTTTTTGTCATTAATTGTGAATATTCACATTGATAAGATGTTTTGTTTGTTTTTCTAAGTCCTCCTCCAGCAAGAAAAGAGAATGAAACCACTTGAAGCAGAATTTAACAAAGAAAAGACCTTGGAGGTCCAATGCCAATAGAAAGGATGGCCCAGAGGCTGGAGCTGCAGGAAGATATGGAGGTCAGTCCTCTGTCCACCAAAGCCTTTTCTGGGTGGGAAGGCAGCAGTCCTCCACCTCCACCGCCCTCGTAGGAGCACTTTACCTTGCAAGGCACCAAAAGGTTGACAGCTTTCAGGACCTCAGGCACACTGGGGTATGCACAAAGAATGTGTAATACTGACAAATCATCTGCTTGTGACCCAGCTATTAAAAAAAAATAAATGTAGAAATGAGTTAGTTACAAGTTCTTTACCTAAAGATGTCCTTTCATCTGCTGATGGGTATTTTCTTCAAGGAGATTATTCATGGAGCAAGGTTCTAAAATAAAAATTGAGGAGGATGGAGCAAAGCTGGGCTTTGGTGAATACATCCAAACCCTAGACACATTGCAAACAATCTGAGCCTGTTCCCAGGCAACTCCCAAGTAGAAAATAGGCACAACTGCTCTGAACAAGTTTCTCTACGATTTGTTTGCCTACCTGTAGTGTTGTCTTCAGAGTCTGGCAAAATAAAAGGAGGCGCAGTTGTTGACCTCAGCTTGCTTTGGATCTGGCCTGTAGTGAGAGCTATACCCACACTGAGCTTCAGATTTCAGGTAGTTTGATGAGGCCTTTTAGAGAGCAAAAAATAGTTAGAATTTCTCTTACAATAAGAAAATGCAATTTTTCATTCTCTCCTCGTTTCAGAAGGTCTGAAGGGATTTTACTCAACTTCCTCTTCAGCCTTCAGGCAGATACCAAATCTGAGAAATTGCAGCTCACTGTTGGAAAGTTCTCAGGGTGTGCAGATTAGGGGCTCGCAATGGGAAGCTGCTGTTCTGCGCACTTTGTTGTCATACGTGCTTCTGGGAATCTGCTGCAGACCAGGTGTCGCTTCAGCCCTTCTTTGTCCTGATTCATGTCCTTCCATCAGAAAAAGTGTCAGATCAAAGCGAGGGACAGTTTTGCCCTGTTGTGTCCAAGTGGGGTGGAAGGTAATCAGGCTCTGGCCTTGCATAGCTGGGAATTACCTACCCACTTCTAGAGCGTGACATTCAGTAAAAAAAATGTAAACCATAAATAAGTTGCCCAAAGCTTGTCAAGTTCAAACGTGGTCTTGTTGTTCACTAGGAGGGTTTTGCTGCTGAACCTGTCAGTCCCAGACAAAACTGTAGGGGTGTCTCAGGGAGGAGGAGAGAAATGACAGCCAAATTCAGGGCTGCTCTCTTTAGGCCAAGACCTGAAGCCTAGGACAGACTATAGCTTGGACCTCTGGTGATGTGGGACTTTAATAGGGTTAGTATTGATCTGCTTTTGCAGTGTTCAGCATTCAGGAGAGTGTGTTGTGCCCTTACCAAGAGCAGTCGTGAGCCTTATAAATATCTGAATGCAGCTGGTATTATTTGCAAGCCCGATTTAGACGCCCATGTTAAGACATTTTGGCAAAACACGCCAGCAGTATGGAAAAGAATCCATAGAGCTGGAAAAATTTGCTGTAAATTCACTGTTGTCACATCCGCCAATTTGGAAAAAATCAGTGTGAAGGCGCAATCCCTAAAATAAATGAAAGAAACTGTTTCCGAGACACCGGCAGGCACTGGAGCTCCCCAGCAGAGGCTGCCTGGGAGCAGCAGGAACAACTCCTCGGACACAGCAAACAGTGTTGGCCTGCCCAGGGGGCAGATGTGCTCTTTGCCATTGGTGTAGGTGGCTGATGCTTCGATCTCTTCCTTGGCTGTAGACATCTACCCCTGCTTTGGGATCCTGTGCTGCTCCAGGCAGAGCTGGAGGAGACAGAAGGCGTGAACGGACAGCCAAGACCGAGCTCAGCCAAGGGACTGGCTTGGCTCTGGAAGGCAAAATGCAAGCTGAGCCATTGGAGCCGGCTGTACACAGATGAGAAGGAAAATGCACAAAGTGATAAATAACTTTGCTCAGGCCGCCAGGAAGGGCTGCCAGAACATTCTCGCTTGGCTATGCTCTGACTTGGCTCGCCTGCTGCTGCCGTCCCCCCCTCCTGCACAGACGAAGTGCCGGGCCAGAGCCACGCATGCATCTTGGGGCTGGCTTGCCCCATGCCCCCGCTGCCCACTGTGTCCCTTGGGCAGCCATCTCTGCATGCACCACCCTCCCTCGGGCTGGGCAACCTCCAGGGGCACCTGGCAAGGAGGCATGGAGGTAAAAGATTCCATTAGCTTGGGTTGGCTTTGGAGGAGCCACCTCTCCCCTTGCTCCCCCAGCAATCTGGATGGCATCTGTCTCTGGTATTGGCATGCAGTGCTGCCTCTTCAGGGGGCAAAACCCCACCTGCTCCAAGGGTCACCTCTGCACCCATTCCTTACAAAGGCCAGTAGCGCGCACAAGCGATCCAGGAGGTTTGAGCAGAGGTGATCAGACACCCATGTTCTCACCTGTGAGCAAGTACCTGCCAGTTTGCGGAACCGCCTCAGATGGGCAGCTGGAAATGCAGCACGGTGTGCAGAATGGGGGTGAACTGAGCAACCTGCTCTAGTTGAAGTTGTCCCAGATCGCTGCAAAGGGGTTGGACTAGATAAGCTTGAGAGGTCCTTTCCCACAGAAATCCTTCTATGATCCGATGACTTGGCAGTGCCATGCGTGGCAGCACAGAAATCAAAGCGACGCTTCTTCTGGCATGCCACTGACTTGGTGTCTAATTGGTGTGGCAGGAGAGGTGGATCTTGAGAAGGATTTATCAGCGCAAAAGAAGTGCCTGCATTTTTCAGTCTCAGCTGGTAGCTCCAGCTTGAGAAAAACTATTGTTGCAGGATTTCCAACATCTCGTTCCCTTTCTGATCTGTGATGCGTATTGAACATATGTCTTTGTTTAGTTGCCCATTATTTAATCTGGATTTCTCCCCTACGCCCCCCCTGAGATATTACAGTGAATTCAGGGCACATGAAGGGTTTAATCTATCATTTTCCAGTATAGACTGTCTTGCACTTATGTTTAGTGAAAATAATTTGTCGTCAAGTTATCCAGTTACCATTTCATTTTATATGCTCCATAATAAGCTATTTGTAATGATCCATACTCACAAGAAGTCTAAATAACCCAAATATTGCCATCTCACTACAGATAACTACTAAACATTTCCAGCAGCACTGAATCATCCTGATCCCTAGGAGAGCTCTGTACGTGTTTTTACAGTAGCAGTTTGCTACCAGAAGATTCCTTTTCAAGAGTACCCAGTTTTGCTTTTGAAACCCTATAGGCTTCGGGAAGATTTGAGGGGAAAAATTCTATTGTACTGGATTTTTTTTGGGTTGTTCCAAGTTGTGTTTCTTTTCCATATTACTTCTTATTGTCATGTATTCCTTTTACAATGGCCCTGTCTTTCTACGGGATGCTGCTTGTAGCAGCAGCACGGTGAAGGTTATGGGCACATCCTTACGCTAATAATTTTTCTGATCTATTAAAATGCCTAGAGTACTCTAGTACGTGTTCATCCTGGTTTTGTTCTGAATGCCACAAAGTGCCCAAGGATCCTTATAAAAAAGAGAGTGGTCCTCTTAGAAAGCTGATCATCCCACTCCAGGATCCAGATGACCCTTGGCTGTAGCTGTCTCACCTCCTGACAGCTGAGGCATTATATTATTCTCCTACTTAAGCGAGATCCTTAATTAGTCAGATCAGTTAGGTGCCTAAAATGGCTTAGGCTGAACCTGGCTCGAGCACTTCTTTTGTTCTTCAGTTGTTAGGTCTCAAACCATTTCGCTCCTGCGCAAGCCAGGAGACCCCAGTACCCTTCCTGACACTTCAGCATCTGTTTTCTGACCAGCCAGACTGATGTGGTGGCTGCCTTAGGGGATTTAAAATGCAAAGTTATCTCCACTTTTATTTCATGGCATGACTTGGCATGATGTGACATCCCTGTTTGGCTTGAGAAAGGGACGGGTGCCTTGGACAGCCTGACAGACAGTTAGAGCCTACTGCCTGCCTGCATACTGCTAGAGGAACCCCCTGGGGTGGCTGGGGACCACTGCCAGCTCTGCTCTGAACTAACATCTTCACTAAGGAGCAGGCAGGGAGATGAGACAGACATAGAAGGAAGGACAAGGAACACTGAAAAAAACAGCGTCCTAGTTGCCAAGAAATCAGCCTTTTGAAAATAACCTCAGTAGGTTGTTCAGGTTGGCCAAAGAGATAAATAATCAGAAGCCATGCTGTTCCCCGCGGCGAGCTGTGACACTTTGGATGACTGTAAATGCGGGAAGTTGTTACGGGGGAAACTACAGTAGCTGAAACTGAACTGAAAGTGTGTGAACACAGAAATGATCCTAAAGCATAAAATCTCCCTCTGTCTTAGGGAGGCCACATCTGGAGTAGTGTGTCCAGTGCTGGGCTCCCCAGTTGAAGAGAGACAGGGAACTACTGGAGAGAGTCCAGCAGAGGCTGAGAATATGCAGAGGGGACGGGAGCATCTCTGGGCTGAGGAAAGGCTGAGAGCCCTGGGACTGTTCAGCCGGAGAAGAGAAGACAGAGGGGATCTGATCCATAGCTAAAGGGAAGGGGGCAAGAGGATGGGGCCAGACTCTTCTCAGTGGTGCCCAGTGACAGGACAAGGGGCAGTGGGCACAAACTGGAACCCAGGAGGTTCCAACTGAATAAGAAGAAAAACTTCTGTGCTGTGAGTGTAGCAGAGCCTGGCCCAGGCTGCCCAGAGAGGTTATGGAGTCTCCTTCTCTGGAGAGATTCCAAACCTGCCTGGGCACTGCAATCCTGGGCCCCTGCTCTGGCTGATGCTGTGCTTTAGCAGGAGGGTTGGACCAGATGATCTCCAGAGGTCCCCTTAAACTCCCACCATGCCGTGATTCTGTGAATTAGCATATTCATAACGTGATCTCCTAGTTGCAATTTCTGTGACTTCCTAAAAGAATTTACAAGCTTAGGTAGAAAAATCACCGCCCTGCGTATCCTCATACTGCCTACGCAAGGCAGCAGCGTCAAATGGAGTTCCCTATGGTAGTAAGGAAACAACAGGGCTTTTGGAAGCAGCTTTGAAGCACCTCTCTGGAGGAGCAACACCTCAGAAAAAAGAATCGTAGGTGACAAAAGAGCAAGAAATTAACACAAGATAAACTCTAAACTTGAGTCTTTCTGGTTTTCTAGCTCTCCTTTTACAACTCTGTTTCCAGTTGTAATAGAGAACATGTAGTGCTTTGTCTAATTAGAATAACATTTTTTTTTTTCTGTAACCTTGAGTGGGCTTTTGAAGGAATTCCGATAATTCTGGAAAGCATCAGAAACAGTGGGCTTCTAAAAATATTTCTGAAACCAGGAACAATTTAAAGGGTTTGACTTTGCAGAATGCCTCATTATTCAATTCCCTGAAAAATGGGTCTGGCTCCTCCTCTTTTGAACTTGCTGGTTTTGGGTTGGTTGGCTGGGTGGGTTTTTTGCCTTTCTTGGTCAGAGAAGGCCCGGATATTGCAGTCAAATGATGTAATTTGGCATGGGAGGGGGACACCTGGTCCTCCAAAGGCTTACTGTGGGGAAACCTGGTCTACATTTTTAAAGGAGTAATGAACAACCATACAAATAGAGCAGACAAACCAGGAATCACCTGTTGTTTAACCAGCCAGGCAGTGCTGGCATGAAACACCAGCCCAGGCTTCCTTGTGCATCAGTGCAGTCAGACACGAGACCAAACACTGGTTGGAGACCTCACCAAGAAGCGCTGTGAGCAAGCTTCTTGTCTTGTATTGATATAGGAGACCCAGCCAGGCCTCCAGCAGATTGATGCTGAGCCAGTGAGATATGGTGCCCTGGGAACCTTGGGCTCTTTTTGTCATTTTGATCCTGGTCTCTTCTCTGTCCGTAGTCAAGTTGCTTCATCAGCTATGGCCATGGTTACTTCTCCTTTATTTCCATTGTCTTGCCAGGAAGGGTTCATAGAATCACAGAATGGTAGGGCTTGGAAGGGACCTTTGGAGATCATCAAGTCCAACCCACCTGCCAGAGCGGGATCACCCAGGGCAGGCCACACAGGAACAGATCCAGGCAGGTTTGGAATCTCTCCAAAGAAGGAGACTCCACAGCCTCTCTGGGCAGCCTGGTCCAGTGCTCCAGCACCCTCCCAGCAAAGAATTCTTTCCTTCTGTTTAGATGGAACCTCCTGAGTTCCAATTTGTGCTTGTTGCCCCTTGTCCTATCCCTGGGCACCACTGAAAAGAGACTGGCCCCTTCTACTTGGGACCCTTTAGATATCTGTAAACATTAATAAGATTTCCTCTCAGTCTTCTCCAGACTAAACAGCCCTAGAGAGATGTTCCAGTACCTTAATTATCCTCGTAACCTCTGTTGGACTCTTTCTAGTATTTTCCCTGTCCCTCTTGAACCAGGGAGAGCAGAACTGGACACAGTAGTCCAGATGTGGTCTCCCTATGGCAAAGTAGAGGCGGGGGAAAGGCAACCTCAACTAAGTGTGTGTTCAGGGCTGTCAGTGTTTTGTAACATCTTCAAATTATGTCCATCAAATGATGATATTTAAGAAGCTGGAAGGTTTTTTTAAAGGCGTTGGCGGGGCTGATGGAGGAGTCACAGACCCCTTCTGCTGCTCCTTGCTGCTCATTTTGTCAGGCAGTATTCTCACTGGCTGTTCACATGTCGTGCCCTCACCAGGGCAGCCCTCCTTATACCCTGGTAGTGAGAGATGTGGGGTTAAGGATGCTGTGTCTCCCACTTTCTCCCCAATACCTTGCTCAGGAAGATATGTACTGTAGGTGAGGGGAAGGAGAGAAGTCACACGTCTGTTTGGCACCTCTAGCCCATCCCTGTGTATTTATTTTAGAACTGTGGCATTGGTTTATCTCCTCTACATTTTCAGGCAGAAGCTCCGTTAATGTGATCTGTGTTCAACTCAGTGTGGGTGTTATTCATATATCAAATTGTGCTCATTTGATGAAATCACTATGAAATAATGTCTTGAGAGATAGCGGGATGAACTGGGGTAGCCCCGAAGCAATGTGAAATAACCATAGCGATAGTCAAGGATTCTGGGCTGTTGCCGTGGCTACTAGCCTATTTGACTTACCATTGCAGTGGAAGAGTATTAGCCAGGAGACAACTCATTTCTGAGACTCCCACATGACAATAGTACTTTCTGCCAAACCTCCCCCCTCACCCTGCAGGATTGAAACAAGACAGACGTCAAACTGTTACTATTGTCGATTCCTGCAACGTGTCCCAAATGGTAAATTAGATTTTCCAAATGTCATTAGAAGGGGTATTTGAAGACGTATTTGAAAGTTTTCACATAGGCTGCTTTTTTACCCCTGAAAAAATATTAATTTTTTATTATGTGGCTTTTTTTAATAAAAGGATTAGGTATAGATGAGGGGAAAATTGTAAGCTTTCTGCAGAAATTCTTTATATTTTCCAAAGGAAAAGCTATCCCAAACTGAAGTATTTTAACGAAAAACCTTAGTACACATTCTGCAAAACAGCACTGCAGTGCCCTTTTGGAGTTTAGTCAGAACGTTCCCCTTATCTCACGTGGATCAGAGTGGGTGATCCGAGGAGCTATCCCACTGCACCAAGATCCAGCAGTCCTACATTCACACTGTCCAGTGGCTCCTGTTGAGTCACACCCTGGAAAGAATGTCCAGTCTGCTCTGGTCCTCCAGAAGTCCTCATGCTTCTAGTTCCAAATTGGGTGGAACCCACTCATATCTCTACCTGCTCTTGAAAATCCAGACCAGGGTTTTTTGCTTTTTTGCTGCATGTCTGAAAGGACTTCCCTTCCAAGAGCAAGTCAGGGATGCTTTGGATGACAGTTACCAGGATTTCCTTGTGTGGTATTTGTAGAGATGGTGTTGACTGTATGGAGTTAACAGAGTGGTACTTTTTTGGCCTAAAACCACAGACATCACTGTAGCTATAAAGCCTCACAAAACCACAGGGTTGCAGTTCTCAACAGCAACAGTTTAGGGGGCTGAGAGGAAGGGTGAGAATAGCAAAGCAGCCCAGTATCCCAGACTTTTCACCACAGATGAGCATTGTGCTTTAGATGTTTTGCTTGGCCCAGTTTCAGAAGTGTAGCTACACAACCATAGAGCCTAGTGTCCCAGTACTGAGAGGGCTGGAGTTTGTACAGAAACGCCACCAGCTCAGGGGCATGTGTGGGGCTGTTACTGGAAAGGACAGTGGTAATCAGGTTTCCCCTTTCTGACTGCTCCCTGGTTTAAGTGAGGCTAAAGCGCGTGTCTGGCATGAAGGCAGTAGCAGAAAGGCTGCAAGAAAGCCCCTCGATTAGCAGGTCATCAAGATCTCAGCACATCTACGTGCAACTTCTCAGGATGCCCAGATCGAGAGACGAAGGATGGTGAGTAAATTCAAATGACTCACTGAGGTGGGACAGGATGGAGAGACTAATCCCTGTCAGCTTTCTAAAGAGTACAAAAAGGCAGATCCAAAACAAGCACATCATCACCAACCTCCAACGCGTCCAGGAGACGTGAGAAGACCACGATAGCTGGCGTCTCGGCATTCTCACAAGGGATCCTGGGCTGCCTGCGTGGAGACAAGTGTCTTGATGCCTGCTGATGGGCTAGCTTCTTGGACACGTCTTGGTGCCTGTGAGTATGAGGAAAGATCATCTGCCCCTCCTCAAAGGTCCTGCAATGAACTTGGCTGCATTGTTGCAGCACTATTTCCTACATTTGTTTAAAGAGGAAAAAATAGTTCAGGACCTTGCTTTCATCCGTGAATCCTCACTTTTCATCAGTGCAAGTCAGTCCCGTGCATGTAGGATGGTGGACAACCGTGGGCACGTCCAGTGGTGAATCCAAACTGGGGTGCTTGGAGGAAGGGTGGAATTCACAAGGGAACTGAGGAGATCTGGTAGGAGAAGAACAAAGCTGCTCCCAGCTCTTGAAGTGGCTGCAAGGAGATGCAAAGGTGAGAGGTGCTCAGCGCTCCATCACAGTGATGGCTGGAGGACACCAGGACACTGGGGGTGGTCTCTGCTACAGCACAGTGTGGATTTGGAGCCTGCTAAGGAGGAAAGGCAGCTTGGATGTAGATTGCCAGTGGTGTGTAGTTGAATCAAAGCATAATGCAGCTCTCCCCTCACCCTGCTTCCCCCTCCTCTTTTCATGTCCCTTAAAACATAAAAAAATCTTCATGTGAATCAAAGTAGAAGGTGCCTCCCCTAAGAATGTTTTTTAAAAGCCAAAAATAGTCCCAAAGTCTCAACCAAAAGCAAATGTAGTGAGGATTGCTGCGGGAAATGTAGCCTTGTCCCCTGCCCACCATACCCCCTGGCACCCCACCCACGGCATGGGGCTGACCCCGCTGGGGGGCTGGAGCTGAGGTGCTGGCCGGGCAGTTGATCCCCCCCTCCCATCCTCAGGAGGCAGCAGAGCCTCCGCTGCGGGCTTCCCTGTCCTTCATCTGGCAGTTCTTGGCAGCTCTGGCGCAACGTGTTGTTAACAGCAGTCCTCCTAATTAATGGGGAACATGTGTGTGTTGCAGAAACCTTTGTAGGGTTTATTTTTTAGTTCTGTTTGGTGGAAATACTGTTTATATCCACTATAAAAAGGGGCTGGGGTGGGAGGAGGAAGAGGGGGGGCTGTTACTATCTTCCTATCCCAAAGGTTTCCTTTACCTCAGCTCAACCCATTTTGGGAACAGGCACTTCTCTAATCCCTGGGTGTCTTTTCCTAAATGCTTTCACACATCTGCACCCCTCTGTCCTGCATTCCTGCCATACCATCATCTTGTCCTAATGAAAAATAGCAGCCTTCGTCCCTGCCAAGTCCCTTTTTTTTAAATTTCCTTCTTCTTAAGACAAAATTCTGTTTATCAAAAATAATTTCAGAAGTTTGTTGATTTTTTTCCATTCATTAACTTAAATTTTTGCAAAAAATGAAGAAACTTTTGCTTTCCCAACTGTTTTCCCTTCTTGAGTAAGAAGAAAACAAATGTTTATATACCATCTGCCACCAGCATGTTCTACAGATGCTCTGTCAGGCTCTTGTCTTCAGTTCACCTCTAGCTCTAAAATAAGGGTCCCGTGTCATAGGTGACTCGCTCTCTGACACAAAGAGTGTTTGAGTTGGCTTAGGAATAATCACAGGGAGAAGAGAGCAAAGGGATGTGAACAGACCTGTCCTCATCTGGTGCTGACCACCCTGAGGACAATTGAGGCCAGTGCAATGCAGAAGGTCTCCAATTCCCCCGTGAATGTGCTGGAGCCCAGAGCAGAGAGTCATGGGGGTGCAGGGCTGTGCTTAAATAATGTATTCTTAGTAAGCTGGACCTTGGCAGCCCTTTGTGGTGTCCTGTTATGCAGAGCGCACATATCCCTGCCGTTTGGGACCATTGGAGCAAGGACCACTTTCTGACCTCCATGGGGTAAATATAGATGATCTAGGACACACCTATAAAGCTGTGCATGGTCCTTCCTTGAGGCTGAAGCTACAGAGACACCTGTAGGAATCCTTTCACAGAGTGGTGAATAAGACTTAAGATGTGGGAAGAGAGGCCTAGTTAATCTGTTCTCCTTAAGGGGAGGGAGATACTCCTGTTCCCATTTTCTAAACACTGAAGTGGAGGGAGAGAGGGACAAAGCAAAGCGCTGCTGGTGGAAGCTGGTGGAGAAAGCCCTAATGCACACCTGCCCTTTGAAGTTTCCTGCAGCCAGGATGAGGAGAAGCAGCTGATTACATTGTGGTTTCCCCAAGATCTGTAGATGCTTTCACAGCTCCAGTACTGAAGCATCCTCCTTTGGTGGGTTCTCCTGTAGTCAGATAAGTATGGTGGGTCGTAGGCTCAACAAACAGTACAAGGGCTGTGGAGTTATGCTTCGGATTTCGTGTTTCATGCACACACTGGTAACTTGGAAAAAAACCCATTAGATCCTGACAAGTCTGGCAGGAAATGTTATCCTAGCCTGTATCCAGGTTACTGGATGGGTGTGCTGAAGGTCCTGGGAAATTTGGTATCAGCAAAGAACATCTGTCCAGTCTCTTATGGAGAAGGACATTTCCAAACACAGGCATGGGGAATACCTGTTTTGGAAGGAGTGGCTTCATCCAGCTGCTCCTTGAAGTTTGACTGCCATGGAAAGGCTTTTGGAGGTGTATAGAGTACATAGGAGGGGAGCAGAATGATGAATAGCAATCAGTATGCAATTTTGGCTTTGGGCAAAGTTAAATCTTCTATTTTCCAGGAGAATGTTATTTCTGGTGGTTTTGGTGTTTTGCATTAAAGAACACGTTCTGAAATTCCACAGATAACACATTTTCCTACATTTGCCCCAAAAGGGGGAAAAAGGAGAAGGGCATTTGTGAAATGTTGCCCTTTGTTTCTTGTGGAAGACAGCAGAAAATTTGAGACCAAAGCATCAAATGTTTCATTTCTCATCAAACCCATGGAAATGTTATTTTTTCCAGGTTTACCAGAGCCGCAAATATGTTCCCATAAGCTGATACTACCAGTACAGCTAATGGACTGGTCCCACAGCCAGCATTAGCTGGCATTGCCCTGTGGTATACTTGTTACCTTAGCAGCTTGCCAACCATGGTATCATTTTCTAGATGATTTGCATGGAACTATGACAGTTTATATCCACCGGGGATCTGGCAAACTCAACTGACACCCACCCAGGAGGACTCAGTTTTGCGGAGCTTTACCGAGATCTTATAAATCAACCCGATTAAAGCGCCTCACCTTTATGTCAGGTCCTCAGCATCACGTTACGTGGCATTTCCTCCACGTCAAAGCATTGCATGACTTTGTGACCTATTTGGCAAAGCCTCAGTGAGAAGGTCCAGTCTTGGCGAAGATCCAGTGAAGGAACATGGCAGCGGTGTTGTGTTTTGTAGGACAAACACCAAAAGGAAGAAAATAAAGTAAGTGGGGGAAACTGGTGGAATCCCTGAGATGAAAGAAGAGATGGGGTCATTCCTGAATGACTATAACAGACCTTGATGGAGGTTACTGATCTGTGACACTCCTGAAATCTTATAGACACTGTGTTTTTTCCCCACAGCCTGCCAAGACCTTGCTGACATACCCAGCATAAAAGAAAAAAAAAAAAAAACCCACACAAAAACCAGTATAAGCTATATCCTGAAAGGTTTCTGGATAATCCTCCTCTAAAAAATGTAGTTCTTTAGGATGCAGGATCAGAAGGCTCCATCTTTTTGTATTTTTAGAAGAAGCCAGTTAGTCCTTCTGTTCCCTGATTGGTTCCCAGACTGAACCTATCCAGTTCTCATCCTTTGTCCCTTTCAGGCAAGGGGAGCTGTTCTAAGTGTGCTGGTTGTGAAGCCTTCAGGGCTCATCCATCCTCCATGTAGGGCTTTCTAATCTACTGAAGTCAACTCTCAACTTGTTCCTTAATTTTTTTGATGCTCTCTCACCAAGGGTGTGACAGGTCCTTCAGTGAACACTCCCTTCCCCAGTACAGCTGCTGTTTGTATTCACATGTGCATTTAGTCTACATACAGCTTTGGAAGAAATACCCTTAGCAGCGTAAGCCACTGCTTTCTGGACACTGGTGTCTAAGCAAGTAGTATTGCCAACTTCAGGTAAGGCAAACCCTGATGGCTTTTAGATGAGTAAGCTAGTGGTCTGCTGTAAAGCTGGGAACTGGGGTCAGAAAGATAAGGAAAAGTATCGCTGGTGGGCTGAGGAAGCCACAGCATGTCTGCAGCTAAGCCAAGGCTCACCCTAAAGAGAGAACAAACAGGTCACGCTATTTGGAGAACAAATCCACCCATTCTGGATCTTCCCAAGATTGAGGGAGTGTCAAACTATGTGCACCATCCCACCCAAGCCCACTTGTCCCCGCCAGTGCTCCCCTCCACTGGCAGGGTACTTCCACTGCCACCGAGGAGGAACTTGTTGGGTAAGGGAGCTGCTGTCCACATTGAGCACGCGTGGCAGGGGCTGTGCTGTACTGCTTGTCCACCAAGCCTTTCTTCTGGCTTGTTTTTGGCTATGTTTGTAGCTGTACATACCGTTGTTTTGCTGGACGTTGGCTTGGAACTCCATGTTGTCTTTCTACTTCAATTCTTCTGAAAAATGACTCTGTTCAATCCAGGCCTCCCCATATCCCCTCTCTTGATTCTCCTTCTCTTGGATCTTAACCACAATTGGAGCTGCACCCAGGAGCTTTGACAGGCATCTTCAAAGCAACCTGTTTCAGTCTTCAGCTTGAGATCAGTTCTAAGTTATTCTGGGGCCAGCCCTTTTTTTTGTGCAATCTCTGCTTGAGAGCTTATTACTTATACGTTTCTTCTTTGTGGGTAGAGAAAAAGGCATTCCTCTGATTTCTGGCCTGTGGCTTTTCACCCTGCCAAGTAGATGAAGCACCTCAGGACCAGCAGCTGTCAGACATAAGGCTGACATGTCCCACAGTGATCCTATAGCTTTTTAGATACAGCGTGGGGTACTATATAAGCTTTCCTTCTATATAAGTTACTCCTCTGGAGATTTTCAAGATACGCCTGGATGCGTTCCTTTGTGACCCGTGCTAGATTATATGGTCCTGCTCTGGAAGGGGTGCTGGACTCAAAGATCTCCAGGGTCCCTTTCAACCCCTGACATCCTGTGATACTGTGATCTTCTTTTCATATTTTTCAGCCTTGATAAAACATCCATCTGCTTTGTTCAGCCACTGACTACAGCCTTTTTGTCTTATTCTGGTCTTCAGCAACCGTCTAGAAGTTGCACAGTCTTTAGATAGACGTCTCTCAGCTACATCTCCTTCCAACAGTAACAACAGCCCTTGACAAGGGTGGCTACCCCTTTGGAAGGGAAGGTGCAGGGCCCCTTTGAGAGGCTGGCACATCCCATCTGGCCCTGATTAGGGTGGTGGGAAAGGGTGGCACCTGGCATTAATAAGAGGAGAAAGAAGGAGGGAGAAGAGCTTTTGGATGTCTGTGTGATCTCCTGTGAAGGAGGGAGTGAGGAATGGAAGGAGAGGAAGAAAACAGAGGGAGGTATTTTCTGGGAAAAGGATGTGGGATGGTGTGCATCTGACTTCACCGCGGTTAGGAGCTCAGCCCTAGGCGGGTGCTGTATCTACCTGCGGCACTGCGCTGCTGGGCGTGGGCTGTTGGTGCTTCTCCCCAGCTCAGAAGTAGGTCAAACTCTGGGAGTCCCTATGCTTAGAGGGAACTTTGACAGCTGGGCAGGAGGGGTGAGAACTGCAGCAGTTCCACAGGTTATGGAAAACGAGTGACCTGGCAGAGGATGGGTGAAGGCAGATCTCCAAGCCTTTAACAGAGGGGGTTGTCGATTCTCCTTCCTAAGACCAACTCCAACCTGCTTGAATTGTGTTAGCTCTTATTTGGAGACTGTAGCCTGGCTTACTAAAAGAAAAAAAGAAAACAAATGAGGAGGGGAACAGGCCCAAATCCACAACACATCGAGTGGTCGTGTAATAGCACATTGCAAATGGGTTCACCATGGGATTGCAGATGACTTAGTAGTATCTAACGGCCCACAATGCTCAAGTGACTCATTGCCTTTGCTATATCTGTTCAAGCCCACCATATTGAGTAAGAGAGATCTGCCATCAAAAAACCTCTAATAACTTCTGTTGCTTTGAAATCTCCGTGGTACTTTTCAGAGGAGTATGGCATATCTCATGCACTGAGAACATCTCAGCCCACTCTGCAGGGCTCTGGTAGGGCATGCAGGCAGCTCAGCATCCTTCAAGCCAGCTAAACAACACCCTGAGCCAAATCTGATTTGAAGGAGCTCCCCTGAATCTTCCCAACGGGAGCTAAGTGGATAGTTTTGGGTAGGAGCACAGCAAATTGAGATGTGTTTGTCACCTTCTCTCGCTAACCAAGGGATGGGAGATGCTGCATTTATTGATTCTGAGCACTGGGGAAGGAACTGCAGGGCTGTCCCATGCTGAAGATGCCCCTGTGCCTCACATGTGTGAGCCATCGCCAGCATCCAGCCTACTCCCCTGAGGGGCTGATGCTCCACTGCATTGTTTGTGGTCAATGATGTTGGACTTTGACTTCAGTAGGGGTGTACTGATATAGCCCAGCGCAAACTTAAGGTCCTAAATTCCCCACCTTCCCCTTTGCCTCTTAACTCCATTTACCTCAATTTCTTGTACATACAGCAGCAGCTTATTTATTAGTGCTGCTAATAAAGTAATTGCACTGATTACATCTGTGCAAAGAGCACAAGTCATGACAAAGGCCCGCTGCGCACAGTAGCGCATGCACAAGAGGTGGGGCTGCTCTGATCCACAGGCTTTTGGCTGGGGAAACAAACTTCCTAAAAATTACTGTCACATGGAACGTTTGATTTTAACCTCTCAGCTCTGTCGGCTTATCTTTCTCCAGTGAATTCGTTAAATACTTGGCTGAGTTAATTGCCACAGCTGACCTCAGCTTGCTAATTTTCACTAATTACCCAAATTAGCAGTTTCCCTCTGATGGTAGCGTGGGCTTTGCCTGAGGAAGGGATAAATGAGACCCTCAGGATTCAGTGCTCCATAGGTTTTAAGAAAGGGTTTTTTTTGTGTTGCTTCAGTGAGGGTATGGGAGAGGGTTTGATAGAAAACTTTCTAGCTCAGCTCTTTTTGGTTACTTTTTCCATGGAAGGTAACAGATGCTCATTGTGACGTGAACATTATTTCAATATCTACAGAGGAGAAATGAGGACCGACGTGATCCAAACTTAAAGGTTAGTTTATTTCAGATTATTTTTGTGACGTCAATAGGCAATGATATATATAGCAAAATGTTTTTCCTCCTTACCACAGGGCCTTTAAAAGGGTATCTTTGTTGTCTTAGTTGCCATAGCAGTGACTAATGCAGATATGTATATGTATGCGTGTGTACATATATGAGGAGGGATTCCCCAACCCTGGGGTTGATTGTGTTGGCTTCTGTGTGCTTCTGTGATTGTACTTCCTCTTCCTTCCCCTCCTCGAGGTGCTTCGAGGCACTAAGACAGCTTGGGGAACATCCTCAAGTTGGGAAATTAGTATTTTTTTTGGTCATCCATCTTGAAGCGTGGGCCTTATTGGGTTTTGCAGGGCTCTGCTATTGAGTGCTTATCTCCAAAAGCAGGTAGCGAAGTCTGGGCAGAGCAGAGCTCCCTGTCACAGCCCCGGTGCCAGGGCGATTGGTGTGCAAAGCAGATGACAGAGATTTGTGAGGTGACGGGGCTCCATAAATAAATTAGGAAGCTATTAGTAGTAAATGCGCTGTTTACTGTTTGCATGGTTTCACTCCTGCCGGGGTTGTGCTGAGAGGCCTTGGACCTATTTAGCTCATCCTCACCTTAGAATAGATTTTTATCTCTCTGCTCATGTCTCCAAACTGTTCCTCCCTTTCAGCAACCTATTAACGTACTCCAGGCATCTGCCTGTGGTGTCTGTCGTGGTCCTTCCCTGCCCTTAGCTCTGCTCCCTGTGTGCATCAGGTCTGTGATCAGATCTGGAGTGGCCCCTGAGTGCAGCTCTTGGGAATGGAAATACTTGCAGAGGGTTTCCTGATCTCCATTTGACCGAATTCAATTGTCACTTAAATCTGAGCCCCTCTTCTACTCTGACACTGTACCGTATGTGCTATTTCTGTGCTGCCCCCAAAATACTTGATAGACATGTTAAGCAGCACAATTGTGTCGTGTCTGTGCTCTCTTTTGTGTCCCCAGCATCTGCTCTTCTTTGTTTCTGAGCCTGGCAAAGCATCTGGCCAAGAACAGCTACCCCAGGGAAGGGGTGAGAAAGGTTTTGCCTGGGGTTCATTCTCATCTTGTTGTTCTCAAGCGTTTTAGGCCAAGAGCCTCCTCCTGTCTAACAGCAGTGGGTAGAAAATCTGCTTTTCTCAGGGACTCCTTCATCTTGGCTCTCACCTTGGTCCAGAGCTGCCTGGTCCATCAGCTCCTCACCACAGGTGGGCAGATGTTGCCTGGTTTTGTGATTGCAAGTGGGAACATGTTTGGGTGCAGAAGTGGGACTAGAAAGGTGGGATGGGGGGAATGGGGGAGTCTGTCAGCAGCTGACACTTCCTTCTCGTGCTTCACCAGCATTGCACAGGTCTTACTGGGGTGAAAGTAACAGCATACTGGGTGGTTTGGGTGCAGGGTGAAGCTGCCAAGCATTTCTTTGCTTCAGTTCTGTCTCTGATGATAACATGTCACATTCCTGATGTCTCTCCCACCCCCCTCCCCTCTCCTGTGGTCAGAAAGCAGCAAAATCCAAGCCGGTAACTGCAGAGAGGGAGTGACTGGTTTCCTTTACTCTCTGAATATCTTTCGATTCTCAAGTGTCAGCAAACTTCAGGGCGGTCCCAGATGAGATGTGGGTGTAAGCTTCCCCGTCATGGCTCTTGGGGGCTGGCAGGAGTAAGAGGGGTAGGAAAGGTTGTTGCTACCTGAGAAAAAAACAGGTGAACATCTTCAGAACTACTTGCAAATCTCATGTGCGTGTTGGAGCTGCCAGTCAAATGGGACTTGGCCATGTGCTAGTGAAGGAGGAGGGTTTATATGCAACACCAGCCCGAAGAGCAGAAGGAGGGGAATCTGAGAGCCTGAACCAGCCTACTTTTTTTTGTGTTTAAACTCTTGCTTGTTTATGCTTCTTTTCCCCTCGTTAGTTTCATATTGGGTTTTTTGGGTTTTTTGTTTTTTTGGTTTTTTTTTTACTTTACCTACACACACCTACACTTCTGAATCCCTGCAGCCAGCCAAAACTCAGCTTTTCTCTTTTTGCCTGTGTTTGTTGTTACCAAAGAGTTAGATGCTGGAATAGGAACTTGGCTGGCTGTTGTGTTGACAACAAATGATGGGGAAGCAAACACAGCTTGCTTGTCTGCAGCTACAGTGGTTTAGCAGGGCTGGCAGTAGGGAGGACATGTTCTTTGTTGATATAACACACAACACCAAGCTCTGAGAAGGAGCTGAGACAGGTGGTATCTTGGTGTGATCATCTGCCTGTCCCGCCTGCACTTTCATCAATCCCAGCTCATTGTGCTAGCTTAACCTGGAGGAGTTCGAAGTGGCACACGGTTTCTGCTGGGTGAGACCAGGAGGGACCTCCATGGGGGGCTGTGAGCACTGGGCAGGTAGCACAGAGCAGACCACAACATGCTGCTTGCAGCAGTGATGTGCATGTGCGGGCACGTTTAGTCTTTGCCAGTGTAGCACGTGTGTGTGCGTGTGTTTACAGAGCCTGTGTAATGCACACACACATGTATGTGTATGCCGATGTACGTGCGTGGAAGCGCCATGTAAAGGAGCGAAGCCAGGGTGCCCCGGTGTGCAGGGTGCCCCGGCTGGTGCTCTCTGAGTTTCAATCCCAGCCCCACCAGTTCCCTGCAGGGCAATCTTTGTTTCATTTCTCTGTTGAGACTAAAAGGTGTTCATGCAGGAACTGTCCCTTCGTGTTTTCATCCCCAGTGACCAGCTGGGCCTCTGGAAAAAGGGAGATAAGAGTTAGCAGCTACTAAGCATGCTGCTGTCTTATGGCATCTTGAGGAACTGCCTCAAAAGAGTTCTTGGAGCAGGAGAATTTGGTTTTTTAATGGTGTGGTGGCTCCTGGAGTTAAGAATCCTTGATGCACAAGTGAGGAAAAAGGTTTCGCTACTTTGCTGTCCCAGAGGCAGGACTTTTGCAACAAAGTTTTAGCTCCAGTAAAGAGAGATGTTAGTGTGGTACCCACACTTTCTCGTGATGCTTTGGGTTACACTGTTTGGTCAAGAAAGAACCCGCTAAGTGCATGCAGTATAGGGCTGCTTGCAAAAAGGTACATCTGTGTCAGGCTGCAGGGTTCAAGGGATTTCCAGAAAGTTCAGCAGCCCTTCAAGGTCAGGTATAAACCCTTGCCTTACACAGCAGCCGTGACAAATGCACGCTGTGGTAGAGGTGCATCTTGGGGCACAAACCTCACATGTCTTCTGCTTCAGGTGTACACCTTTACGTGGTCGCTGCTAAACAATGTCCCTCTGGGTCGCAGTCCCTTTGGGGCAGAATGCTGAGTGAATGACAGAAGCAGATTGTCTCTCACAGCACATGCACGTCCCAGGAAGGATTGGCAGAAGCTGATATGGTGTCCCAGCTGGGCACGTGTCAGTGAGGAGAAAGCCCTGTGAACACATTAAATGCAAATGACTCCACGGGTTTTTGGACAGGAATGAGAGGTGACAGGGATGACTATGTCCCTGGGTGTGGGCATGAGTGCAGGGACATGTTGAGATAGTGACAAGAAACCTCCATGGAGAAAATGCCTGAACTGCCCATGAAGACAGAGCTGCTCTAATGAAGCTCTGTGGGAAGGGGTGCTGGAAAGCAGCATGTATCAAGTTCAACTAATTATGGTGGTAGCTAGAATAGTAAGAGACAGACCTTGGACCATAAAGCTGGCAACCTAAGTAGCCAAGAGGCTCAGGATGGCAAGGAATGTGGAGCCGTGGAGGGGAGACGTGACTTTCCAAGGTTACATGGTGGGGTGGCAGGGTAGCCAAGAACAGTGGCCCAACTCCCAGGCCACTATCCTAACAACATGACCACATTCCCCTTATTATTAAGAGCCACAGTGAACCTTTGCCAAGAATCATCTTGGCTCTGCTCTGAATGGTCACCATTTTTGAGTAAAGAATAGCAGTTTGTCAGTAAATGAGCCCATTCTTTTCTAATTCTAGAGGTACAAAAAGCAGTATTATGGGGAAACCAACAGCATTGTTGGTTTTCTTCATTGCCCGAAACCTACCAGGAAGCAGAAAATCCTCACATCTGCGGGTGTCTTTCAAGAGAAATGTCTCTTCTAAAGTTGCTGCCTCTGCTTTGAAGCATCCCAAGTGCTGGGTGCTTCTACAAGACTTCTGAACTTTGCTTATTATAGGCACCACAGCAGGGAAAGAGGACCGTAGCAAACCTGGCTCCTCAGCAGTTTAAAAGATTGCTTTGATAAGTCAAAGCCCTCCAGTGTGCAGCAGTAAGTAGTCCTCATCCATTCGTACATCTGATTTTAATGATTTGATTTACTGGTAATACACATCAATGACCTCTCACTTAAAAATAAAGTGTCTCGCTCTCTGTTACTTTCTACACAAAGACAAATAGATTGGTGCAGCGCTTATGGATGCTGGGGACACTGGTCCAGGCTCTGAACAACAGAGCCCATTTAATTTTGAGAGCTGAAGTTCCACGAGCTGAATCTCCGCAAAATGTTCACAGCAAAGCCCCAAACTAGGTGCAATAAACCTCACGCCAGCCAAGTTTGCAAACCCAAGCTGAATTGCAAGAAAGCCGTGGGCCAGGTTTGGAAGAAGCCGTGGGCCAGGTTTCCAGTTAGCTTTGAAGCCACATTTTTAAAAAGGCTCTTGATCAGGATTTTGATCTTCCCATGGGCTATGCTTCAAGCGATTTCCACCAGCCAGGAGTGGAGCTCGCTGCTGCCAAATCCCACACCTGCTTGGGACGTGGCGGCAGTGCTGTCCAGAGGCAGGTTTCAGCCATGCTTAGTGCCCGGACCAGCGCAGGATTGCTGCCCTGGGGAAGGTGCTTTCAGTGGGGCAGGCAGGGCCCAGCAGCGGGCAGCTTCCCCTGCAGATCACAGTGGGTTTGTTTTCGTCAGGTTTCAGTGTTTGGCGTTTTGGGCTGAATTTCACGCCAGGTTGTCAAATCCAAGAGGCCCGCAGGCCTTGTGGACATGCAAAACCACCTATGTAATAAAAATTGGTTAAAAATCGATTTAGTTTAAAAAAAAATAAATTTAAAAAGTCAATTCACCATGTGGAAACATTTAGAAGAGTTGGTTATGAAGTTGAGCTAAATGGAAGTAAATGCCTTTGAATGTGTCTATATAGAGCACTGGCACTGGGAAAAGCAAGTCTATTTACTGTGAATTTTAATTAAACTAGCTGAGCTCTAGTTTAATAACCAGCAGTGAGTACAAGTTACTAAAACACCAGTACCCCTGCTTGGATTTTCAGACGTGCGGAGAGTCTCCCAGTCACCTTTGTAAACTTTCCCAGACACTTAAGATCATTTATGCAGGGGGTGGGCATTGGTGTTTTGGTCCAGACCCTTGAGCACACTTAGTAAAATGTCTAAGCATCACTGATTTTAAAGAGGATCTAATGCCTTTGAGGATCTTGGTTCACCGACCTTGTTCCTGTTAACCTAAGGGGAGGTTTCCACTCTTTTTGGTCAGCGGGATAACTTTGAGCTGTGGGATCCTAAATGACTTAAGCCTGGTAGGAATTTATGCTATCTTTTAAATTTTGAGGCTATGCAACCAAAACTCAAAAGGCAGGGAGATGCTCCCTAACCCCAAGATCTCCAGTCTCTTGTGGGCTTCTGGAAATTGTCTCTGTGCACAGCTGCCCGGTGCTTAGCGGTGCTTGCTTGATGTCAGACCTGTTGTGTCAATGCAGCCCATCAGGTTGAGTGAATGGCCTTATTTTGGGTTGGTTTTGTGTATGCTGGGTAATTTCCTGTTGAATAAAAAGCACTTGGTGGTCCCTGCGCCAGGTTTCGACGTGAGGAAGAGCTGGTGGCAACTTTCCAGGTAGCTCTGTCCTGACAGAATTTGAGGCTGGTGTCGCCAAGCTCTCACAGTATCATCAGTGGTCTTTGTCCCGCGGTTCTGGCACTCTCTGGACTCTTTTTGGTTTATGGATGGGTTATTTTTATTTTTGTCAGTGTTCTCCTGCAACCCCTACCTCCAGGGCCACCAGCACAGGATGCCTCTGCTGACATCTGCCTGGGTGCACAGCTCTGTGCATCAACCCAGCCACCTCAGAAGTGACGTGATCAGAAGGGTTCAGAAGGGCTTTGTGTGTTATGAAATGTTTGAAGGCTCAAAGCCCAAAGGGGAAACTCCATCATGAATTCCCCATGTATAACTAATTTGGGAAAAGGGATTAAAATAGGACAGAGCCTCTCACTTTTTTTCAACATTCTCCTTCCCCCCCACTCCTCCATGGCCCCTTTTAGAAAATTAGGGGGCCCCTCTCTGAGGAGAAACTGTTGAAAATTGCACACTGCTTTCCCTTCCCCTTCCTCCTGAACATAGCCAGAACAGCAATATACATTTCTGAGGTTTGGCAGCAGCATCTGAAAGCGTGGGGTTTTGCCAGAGAAGGACTGGCTGATGGGGGCCAAAGTGCATGTGGGCCTGGGGGGATGCTTAGGGAAGAGAAGGCACCTGTACCCTCTCCCTGCCACTGCCACTAGGGACCTTGTTCCCAACGTTTCCCAGCTGGTGCCTGATGAATGCATTTATTCCCTGGATCGTCTCATCGGCCACTGGAACAAGACCCGTCAGCCAAGACTCGTGCCTGAACTTCAGTTTCATAACAAAAGCAGAGGCAGTTGGTCTTGCGACAGACCTCTTTTGGACTGAACGAAAACATGTACGACCCATGTGCGGTCCATACTGCCAAGAAATGCGACGTTGGCTAAGCTAGTCCGGAGCTAGTGATGATCCTGGTTTATGTTAAGCCTTCCTCCGCTGCAACATCACCGCCATCCTCCTCCACCTCCATCTGCCTCCCACCTGATGCGGCACCAGCCCACTCAACTCACTGAAAGCCCCCTTAATCTGCTTCAGTTCTTGCTGCTGCCATGTCTAGACTGGTATCTCACAGCCCAATGTGCACATGTGTTTTTAGCACCGTGCTGGAGTCCAATGGTGTCATCTCTTACGTCTCAGAGGAAAAAATGTCCATTTTGTTTCAGAATTTGTGTGGAAAAATTTGGAAAGTGAAGAGGGGGAGGAGGGGGAAGCTTTGATGCCCAATGAACCTGAAACCCAAAGCATTTTCATAGCTCACCAGATGTAAAGCCCATCTTGCACTGCCTCCTCCGTGCCTTTCCTTTCTTTAAAAGGAGAAGGTAGAAGAAAAACAGAAGAGGACAATAAAGGTATTTACTCTCTTCCTGGACACGGGTTCCAGAAAGTCAATACATAAATGAAAACCAAAAGGGATATTTTGTTAGGAAAAAAAAAATATTTAGCAAAAAATATAGAGTAGTTCCCATTATTAGATGTTCACTTATGGGCATAGCCCTGTCTCTTTTCTTGCCTGTGTTTGAACATCTAGGACATGGAAGCTCTGGGGTGTTCCTGAAGCCTCCAAGTGCTGCAGCAGCATGGGTGATGCACCTCCAAGTTAGCTTACAAATATTTCCATGTTGTCCTATCATCATAACGCAGAGCAGAAATATATACATTCAGCTTGTCACCTTCCTCGGCTTGGGATGTGAGGAGACAGCCATGTTCTGGTGAGCTATTGCCCCATGGTTAAACTCATGTGAATGTCCCCTGTGAGTCCATGGCAGTGGGGTAGACAGAGCTATTCCCACTGCCCCTGAAGTTCAAGCCCCCATCAGAGGAGCTGCAGCCGTCAGCATGGGGGGGTGGGGTGGGGTGCTGCGGTTATTCATGTTTTTACATGGCTCGGTTCCACTTTGGCAGACGGGAGAGACTGCAGTCTGAAAGCTGTGGGCTGATAAGTGGTTTTTGAGAGATAAGATATGAAAGACTCTGTAATTCTGGACGAGAGTGTTGAGTAGTTTATATGTGTAAGTCCAGATGTTCAGTAGAAGGAGCTGTTCCAGCCCTTCAGCTGCATATGTCTGCTTGCACGTGTATGGTCTGGTGTACTGGTGGCACTGGCCGAGCGATGGTCCCCAAGAGCAGCAAATGGGGTACTGAGTCCCCTGAGAGACTCAGGGTAATCAGAGGGTTAATGTTCAGATGGTGCCGCATTTCCATTTCACTTTGACCTGTCTGTATTTCACTGAGAGGATGAGGATGCTCTCTGATTATGGAAGCGACATCTGAAGCCACAGCCCAAACTGCCAGGGCAGGGGAAGCCCCAGAGTGTCTGTGCCCTGAAGATACCAAGACTCAAATGCACCTCTCAGTCACAGGGGCTGCCTTGCTAGTCCTGGAGGACACTGATTTACTGCTCACCTACTAAATGCTGCCCACATGGTGCTGGTGTGGTTACCTAAGGCATCCTGAGCCTAGAGAGGCTTAGTTAGATCCTCCCTGCTTTCTCCCCTGTCTCCCACATGAGTTATGAGTGGGGTGGAAAGTAGCTCTCTGCTTGCATCTGATAGAGCTAAGGTGGCCAAAAAGGCCAACAGGCATCCTGGCTTGTATCAGAAATAGTGTGGCCTTTAGGACTAAAGAGCAGGGATTGTCCCCCACACACTGGACACTGGGGAGCCTGCACCTCAAATCCTGGGTTCAGTTTTGGGCCCCTCACTCCCAGAAGGACATTGAGGGGCTGGAGCGCGGCCAGAGAAGGGCAACAGAGCTGGGGAAGGGTCTAGAGCACAAGCCTGGTGAGGAGTGGCTGAGGGACCTGGGCTTGTTCAGCCTGGAGAAAAGGAGGCTCAGGGGAGACCTGGCTCTTGACCACTCCCTGACAGGAGGTTGGAGCCGGGTGGGGTTGGGATCTGCTCCCAAGCAGGAAGTGACAGGACAAGACAAAAGGGCCTCAAGCTGCACCAGAGGAGGTTTAGGTTGGATATTAGGAGAAATTTCTTCCCTGAAAGGGTCATCAAGGCCTTGAACAGGCTGTCAGGGGCAGTGGTGGAGTTGCCATCCTTGGGGGACTTTCAAAGCCATGGAGATGTGGTGCTGAGGGACATGGTTTAGTGGTGCCTTGGCAGTGCTGGGTTAATGGTTGAACTTTATAATCCTGAAGGTCTCTTCCAAGCAAAATCCAACCAGATTCAATGTGCTTGAGACTTACATATCAAGTAATGGCTAATATTTGCCTGTGGGAATGCCCTGCTGAGATCCAAGGGAGGCATGGTTGGTTCACACAGGAGAAAGATTTGTCTGCAAAGAGCTAAGGCAGGAATGGTTGACATTGGTGGGGGAAAGACCCTGAGGCCCAAGAGTGACTTGGCTGTTGGCAGCACAGCCATCTCACAGTGCTGCCTCGGAGTGTCCTGCCCAGCTGGTACTCTACCTACTTCCTGAAGTCATGATCGACCAACACAGGCTGTCAGACACCACCACCAGCAGCTTCTGCTGGCTGCAGCACCAGAGGAGCACGACCACAGTGTTCTTCTGTTCCACATTACAGCCTGGGATCCACTTCTCTTGCCTTCAGCGCGCATTCCTCGCTCTGATTCACAGTGGTATCTCTCTGCTTCTTATTCATTACCCAAACATCTTGGAGACCATGGGGCCTGTTAGTGGCTTTGGCCACTTGGCACAAAGGGTGGAATCTTATGGTAAACCCAGAGACACTTTATGGAGGTGTAATATCTTGGTTTTGGTTTCCATCGCATTTTTGTAGCACAGAGGCCAAAAACACATCAAAGCAGCGAGTCTGGCAGAGAGCACCAACCCTAAATTCATTACACTCCAATTAGGTTGTTAAGAAGAGATAAAAGAAGCAGCAAAATTGTATGTCCTCCTCAATTGCTGTTTGCTGAGGTTCCTTCTCTCTTTTGTGGCCTGGGTGCCCAAGTATCTTAGTCCACCAGCACCAGTGCTTGAGGATATCGGATGCATTCCTCTCATTAGAGCCCTGATGGGATCAAAGGGCTTTAGACAGTCCCTACAGAAGAGCAAAGGACAAAGGACTTTTTTTGTGCATCTCCCTTTGTGTCTCACTGCTTTTCCACCATTTCTCCTCATTGTTCTGGTCCTCTTCTCTCTGCAGTTTGTGATAGATTAAACAGCAAATCTGAGATACGGATTCCTTGCTGCAGAGCATGAAGGCCAACACGCTGGGCAGTGGAGGTAGTAACAAATATTGTCTCTGCAACATTCTTTGCTTGGAGTGTCTGCAGCTGACAACAGGAACAGGAACGAAGCAACCATTGCTAAGTTCAAGAAAGAAAATCAGCAGCTTGGTGGCAACTTGGGTATTTGGGTGATGAAACATTGCATTCCAGTGATCCCTCTCAATGGCAGATCTCTGAGTTATGAACCATCGCTTCCCATACCACTGAGTGCAGAGTCTTGTAGGAGCACCTGGGGACCTTGGTGACAAAAGCCCTGGAGAAAGCTGCCGTTGGGCAGAAGTAGTTGCAAACAATGTAATGTTTTGTATATTTACCAATATTTTTATTTATGGTCTAAGTGCCTAAGTAATTGTTTAGTCTTGTTGAGAGAATCAAAACAACCTTCCAAACCAACAAACAAATATCACATCTTTTTAACCAACACTGATTTTTTTTTTTTGTAGTTATTGAAAGCAGTGGCAATTTTTTCCAACGTGAAAGCTCCCTGTAGTCAAGCAGAAAAATGGGGATTTCCCCTCCTTGTCTGATTCCCAAAAACCTTCAGGAGTGATTCATCCAGCTCATAAAACCTGATAAAACCTGTGAAAAAATCTTGACAGCTTTATGGACAACACTGAGTCTATCCTCAAATGGATCTGGCTTTGGTGGATAAAGAATACTTCTGCTAGTCAGTATGTGTTAAAGCTGCCTGTTCATGGAAAGTGGAAGATACCACAGTAGGGCCATGGTTGCTCTGTGGGACCACCTGGGATGCCCAGAACTTGGCTAGGTCAGGCAGGGAGGTAAGGTCATGAGTGGTCCTTGAGAAGCTGCTGCATGTAAATGATGTATCCAGATAAGAGCTGTCTTAACTAGAGGATTTGGGACTGTGCCTCGGCTCCCTGACCTTGTGTCAGAGCACACACTATCTTCTCTTCTCCTCCACACGTCCTAGTGGTCATGGGAAGGAAACTTGTGCACGTGGACTGGTCCTATTCCAGCCATATCCTCTATCCCAGATGTCTGTGGTCAGCATGACCTCAGGCTACATCATGGCATGAAGTCTGCCATGCAGTTTAGATACAGCCTCCATACACCCATCTCTGAGTCGAGGTACAGCCTGTTCCTTCTGAACGCTGTGTGACAAAAAGGTCACAGACCCAGTGCATGAAACATGTTGGGTAACAGTTTTCTTAATGGCTGGGACAAACGGCAGTTTGTCAGATCTTATTAAATGAAGAAAATGAGTGATCCGTCTCTTTTTCTTTCTTATCCCTTCCCAAGCTGTAGCTGTGATGGCAAGAGCTGATGTTGTCTTCCCTGGGAGAAAATGGGATGGCACAGGCTGAACTTGTCCTAAGTAACAGGTGAAAACAAACAAGAGCTATAATTCCAGGGGAGGCACAGGAATCATATTTTATTTCTTTTTGCCCAGTTTTCCTGATGAAGACAATGCTGCCTTTGGGCTGGCCTGTTAGCTCATCTGAAAATGTGTAAATCATCCTCTCTTCCTGAGGCATTTACTTCGTCTCACCCACACCAACTTGTTTTCATTAATCTTAGGTAATGCTCTTTTTTTTTTTCCTTAGCAAAGATCAGTGTCTCCTGTCCTCCTGGCTGGAGACCACAGCCAGAGAGACTACAGATGTAGGCAGGTGATTCTTCTCCCTGCAGATCTGAGCAGCTTTTTCCTCTGCACAGCCATAGGGAGTCAGGGTTACATTCTGCTCACCAAGAAGCGGTGAAACCTGTGCCCCCAAGGAAGAGAAAGCTGTTAATGTCTTGATGAGGTGCCAGCATCACATCAGCAGGCTCCTCTCAGCTGGCTGCTGGGGAGGGAGAGGCTGTAGGAAGCCTCAGAGAGATCCTTCAGCCTGGCTTAAAAAGGGGTTTCCTGAGCTCAACACAAAGCCACAGGGGAGGACAATCTCTCAGTTGCTTTTGATTCACCGCACTCTGGCCCAAACCATGCTCCCTTCATATGCTTTTTCAGGGGAGCATTGAGCTTCTCCCCAGTGTGTAAATCCTGCCTCAGCACTGCATGCTGTGTTCAGGGCTGACCTCTGTGGCAGTGCCAAGGCTGGAAGAAGGCACCCAGAGCCCTCTTTCTCCTTGCTCAGTAGAGCATAGGGTAGAAAAAAGGGATTGAATGCTCCCTCAGACAGCTTGAGATAGGACAAGCACCTCAGGTAGGACAGGAGCATGCTGGCCAGCCCTTTTGTTCCTGCTGACCAGCAGATAAAGGGGAGAAAAGGGAGCAAACTTACTGCTCCTCTTTGGCTGTGCCTAAACTACTGGGTTTCGATCCAAATGCACAGCACTCCTCCCTCGTGCCCTGATCTTTGGTGTGTGGGGAAAGGACACCTGATGTGAACAGGCACCAGAACATGCTCTTGGTGGCTGGGGAACTTGGATGCTCATGTGAGCTGGGGCATTTTTCCCATCATTCAGTCTCTGTCTAGCTCTCTAAAGGGCTTTGAGACAACCCCATCTAGAAAATAATTTCTCTCTGCCACTCCATTATCATTTTGTCTTTGGAGGTTTCAACTTTTCTGTTGTTGTTTGAAAAGCTGGTCTCTTGAGGGTTCCCCCTCCACATTCACACATATGATCAATAACAAGACTTTCAGAGGAAATCTGGTTTTGGCTGGAAATGCACTCATAACCTCTCCCCTTAGAGGAAGAAAGAAAGATTGTAGAGAAGGTTTTCAACTTTTCTGCCAAAAACTGCAGTCCTTTGGACCCACTTGAGTGACCCATCAACTGGAAAAACAGCTTCCCATACTCCCTGATCAATCTGTGTCCCCATTTTCCAGCAAACAGGCATCCAATGCTCCAAGAAAGTGTTGTCAGCTGGGTTACAGCAATGTCAGGAACAAAGGACAACCCCTTATTGGTAAGGTGTTTCGAAATCAGTGCCTCACATGGTGATAGCCAGAAGCTTCCCAATGGGTCCTGGATGCAGCTCTCCTCCCACTGCATGTTCCTGGACATAGCCATGCCCACGGTTGGGGTGAGAGGTACCAGGACATCTCCTGCCCTGATGACAGCAGCTGGAGTCTTAGCCTCAGCAATGGAGTTATTAAGCAGGTGGAAGCCTTGCTTCTTCCCGTTTGTCATGTCTATGCTAGAATATTTCATTAATGAAATCACTGATGTTTATTACCTACTAAATGATCTCTCTCTCCAGCAATCTCTGAGGGTTATTACCACAAAGGCTTGCACAACAGATGTTAAAAGCCATCAGTTTAAATCAACATATACTTTTATTAAAAACAAAACTGAATGGGGTGGTTGTTTTTTTTGTTTGGGGTTTTTTTTTTCTAATCCCTGCATTCCAGTCACTAAAGCTGAGATAATCTTCTGGAGAAGCTAATGGATATTGTTACTAGCTGGATTGAATTTATAAAGAGCTAGGAGAGAACAAACAGGAGAGCAGAGACAACCTTCTGCAGCAGCAGTGAAGGCAATCTGTTGTGCTCTGCTAGCAGAGCTCTGTCTGTGCCAGCCCTTCCATCCACTCGAGATGATGCCCAAGATGAAGCTGGATATTTGTAATTGTTCCTCACACTTTTCTCCTACCTCAGGACCCCAGATTTAAAGGGTTCAGCAACTGTAGTATTGTGAGTGGGTATTTGTCAGACATTTTTCATTCCTTGTGGTCTGCTACAGAAATCTAGATGGTCTATTGTTTGTGGCCAGTTTATTGTCATGTGGTACTTCTGTAAAGGTGACTAAAGATCTGACATCTCCAGCCAAAGCTCTTTTTTTTTTTTTTTTTTTTTTTAAACCCCCGCTCGTGAATGGAGCTATGTCCAAGCAAGAATGCATAGCCTAGGTTCAAGTGTCTCTAATGTACCGATGACTGCTTGAGGGTGAAAGATTTGCTTAATTAAAGGAGTGACAGGAGGAGCAGGTGAAAAGGCTGCACTGAGGGAGCCCTGCGGTTGGTGTGGTCGTTAATGAGCTCTGAGGAAATAGCGAGACCCCACCAAACTGAAACGATTATGCCTTGCAGTGTCGCTGGTCGCGTCTAATCCACACTAATGTGCATAGTGGTATGAGATAGGCAGGGTGACATGAATGATGGTCCCAGCGTGGAGTTGCTTTTCAATTTCCACGAAAAGCGGTTTTCCAGGGCAGGCTTATTTAGATATGTGACTTTCTCAGAACATCCCCAGTGACTTGACATGTCTCCAGCTGATCTAAACTCAGAAATCAATTCTAGCATGTCGACTTCAGTGGAAAATTGCATAATAAAACACATCTTGTGACATTTCATCAGGTACTAGAGAAGGACTTTCTCCAAGGCACTATTTCCCTGATGCTTTTTTTTTTTTTTCCCTCCCCTCCTCACTTTGGGTAATTTTGTTTTAAGACTTGCCGTGAGTCATGTCCATCATAGTGGATTAGGAATGGTGCCTTTGGCATGTTTCAGTGCACTTGGTTTGGAAATAACGTTATGGTTTCTGCAAACAGTGTAAACTGAAGATGTGCAGAGCGCTCATTCCTAGAGCTTCAGAGTGCCCCAAGGGGTGGCAGGGCTGGCAAATGCACTGCCCGGATTTCAAAACAGGAGGCAGCAATCCAAAACCAGGGTGCTCTTCTCACCCCAGTACCTGGCCAAAATCATATCCCTATCTGGCTACCTACCATTTGTAATAGGCATCTAATCTGCGTTTAAAGGACCTCCTTCGATGTCTTCACCTTTCTTAGATGGAGTAATGAGTGGGAATACCTGCTTTCCTTTTTTTTATATATATTTTATTTTTCCTTCTATTTTTTATTTTTTCATACCATTCTCCATTCCTTAGCACTGCAGAGCCTGATGTCACTCTCTCAACAGATATACAGGATGTTCTCACTGGGATTTTCCTCCCTGGGATAACGCACAGTGTTTACTGTCTGTTGCCTTTCCGGTGGTCTCCCAGCCTCCAGCAATGGGAGTCACGAGGTCCTTCCCCCCCGTCCCATGGTCTGTGGTATCTGTTGTTTTCCAAGCGCTGGAATCTCTGTCCCCGTTACGTAGCCCCAAACCTGACCTTGTTGGAGACCACACACGGGTGTCTCTGGATGAGAAGGGAATGTATGGAATGTTTTTCAATGAGCAGTTTATGAAATTCCTTTCCTATATGTTTCGGAAATTCTTTAACTTAAAGAGCACAAGCATTTCTCCAAGGAAACTGGAGTTTGCAGCAGCTCAAATGCAGGCACTTGCTTTTGAAAACATTCTTTATTGAGAAGGGGAGGGGGGTGGAAAGGAGGGGGTGGGGAAGATAAAAAGAAAAGAGAAGTTGTAAACAAGGAAGCCCAATTCCCCGCTCTGTATACGCGCGGGCAGGAGTAAGAGCACCGTGGGGCTGAACGCCTCCCAGGCCTGCCAGCTGCCTGTGTCCTCCTCCCAGCAGAAGTGATGGAGAGCTGAAGCCACCCTCTGTCCGGCATAGGGTGTAAGGGTTGACACCCAAAAAGCCTCATCCTGACCCACCAAGTGGGGGGGCTTGAGCCTCTTATGCAACATGGGGAAAGATGGGAAACAGAAAGGCCAGTGCTGATGGTGGAGATGCCCAAGCCAGGCGAAAGGCAATGCCAAGGGCAAGGGGGTATCTCAAACCCCAAACCCTCTCCTGAAGAGAAATCATATGGCTTTCGGGGCTGTTTTCCCTTGGACAGTGCTTTATATACTCATGTTGAAAATAGTGAGATCAGGTATTTAAACAAAATTTGTCAGTGGAAAGTGGGGCCAAGAACTTTTTTTTTTTTTTTTTTTTTTTTTATGTGACTGAAGTGTAGGGGAAAGGAGGGGGAGGGCTCTGGCTGGGGCACCCTCCTTGGCGCAGGGCTGAGTCCTCGCAGGCAAGCAGGAGAGGGAAGCCAGCAATGCCTGGGTGTGTGCTCAAAGTGCCGAGCTATTGTACGATAAGGTGGTACCACCTCTTCCGCTGTTTGTGTTTGGGAAGCAAGTGGAGTTTGCTGTTGCATGTATGAAGGGCCCTGGCATTGGTGGGCATGCTGCAGGGGAACCTGGAAAGGTCTGTCTGGAGGTGAAGAGGGGAGGTGGGCATGGAGCTGGCTGTCAAAGCTGAGGTACTTTGGGGCATGCTCCGAAGCAGAATTATTAATTTTGAAAACTCAGTGGTTTCCAGGGACTGAGGACCTTTGTCTGGGACTCACATACCTCAGTCCCACTTTAAGTGCCTAGGTCCCTTTTTGGATCTGGGCCTAATCTGCTAATTCAAATCCAGCTTGCATGCGTCAGAACTGTAAGCCAATATAGAGTTGGCAGGAAACAGCTTTCCTATCCTGTGAACATTTTCAGGATTTTTTTTTTTTCTTCTTTTTTTTTTTTTAACCAAACCTGGGTTTAAAACTTGGGCCAACAGCCAGAATTTAAAAAAAAATTTTGCAAAATGAAAACCCAAGTTCTGAATCTATTTCCTCTAACATCAGCTAAAACATTTGATTTCAATATTGACGGCGACTTTGTGTTTTACTCTTTTATTACTAGTGGTTTAATTTTAAAAACAAAAGTGGAATTTAAAACTGGAGTGAGCTGGTTGAATTCTCTCCCCCATCAAAAGTCCTGAGTTTGATGGATTGGCATTTTGTGATCTGAAAAGCATTTCATCAGAAACAACCGTAGGCCGATGAGCTACAGCTGTTGGCATCTGACAGCAGTGGTCTGTAGTAAATAAGTATGTCAGAGTAGTAGGACCGATGGAAAAACACAACAGCTGGCACACACTGGCTATTTCAGCCAAGACACCACCTCATAGGCACAGGAGACGATTTTTCCTCTTATGAGGCATGGTTTCGTTATCTCCTGGTTGAGGAACATGGGCTGTGGCTTGTAGTATCCATGTATGAGTCATGGTGATGGAGAAGGGTTGGATCTGTGACCTTTCACCACTGTGGACCATTTGAGCAATAGATACATAACAGGATCTTTTAACAATTTGCAGTGTGGCCAGGACTTCTCCTTCCACCGTATATAGCTTTGAATCTGAATTTTATTTTTCATACCTTCTTTTATGTTGCCCTCTGTGCCTGGCGCTAGTTCTTCTCTCCTTGGTTCTGATCCAAAGATGACTGGAATCAACCAAAGTCATTCCACCAGCTTCAGAGGGCTTTGGAGCAAATCCCTTGCATGCTAAACAACCTCAATCTCGTCTTTCAAGTACTTCCTGCAAAATACACTTTTCTCACAAAGCTTTTAAGCACAGCTGATCCTGGGTAACCTTTGTATTGCTTTGCCATAGACTTTCGGCCAGGGAACTGTACGTGGCTCAATTAAAGGATAAACAAGATTCCCTGATGGGGTTTGCTCCATGTTTGCTCGGTAAGAGCACACAAAACAAGAAAATACGTTATTTATTTGTGCAGAAGAAGAGTTTAAAAGTGTGATAAATAACATTTGTAAACAGGCCTTGTGTCAAAACTCTTTCACTGTCATATAATATTCTCAAAGTGATTTGTAGTGTCTTTCCACATTGTTTTGAGAGGGTTTTGGAAATAGCGCAGAAATATAATGAACAAGTGTGGGTGTGGGGTGGCTTCTTTCAGTGGTGTCTTAATTCCAGCAGCCACATCTTGGCAATTTAAAAAGCCCTGCAAGCAGAGAAAGCCCGAGAGGTGTCAGATCTGTATTCTTCCATCCTTCCAGGGGCCATCTTTCCTTGGAGGACAGTGGTGGCTGCTGGCTGACCATGAAGCAATTCTTCTCTATCCCTGTACAACGCTGGTCAAACAGACCCATTCAGGCTGTGCTGAGACAGTTTCCCAACATCTCTTTTCCGTTCTTCTGCATCTTTGTCTGTTCTTCATCCTAGATGTGGTATCTGTGCTGCCTTTGCTCTTTCTCCTACTCTCTGTCCCTCCTGTCTCCAGGACAAGTGATAGCACTGACATTTCCTGGCCTAGAACTGCCTTTTGGGTAGCACAGATGGCACACAAGCACAAAATAATAGACAGCCTTGCCCTAGAAAGACTAGAAAGGGGGAGAGGATGCATCAGATTCAGCAAGGTGCTTGCTCAGGACTGAATGGTGTGTTGAACAAAGAGAGAAGCCAAAACCAGTAATATGGTCACCTTCTCTCCTTATCACAAGAGCTAAATTGCATCATCCTTCTCTCTTCTCAGTCCCGTTGTTTTACCAGTAGCGAATCGGTGGTTCCCCTTACTGTGGTCAGTAGAGCTATGAATCTAACAAATCTTTATCCCCAGGGCCAGCATCTTGCATCTTCATGGTGTGTTGAGCATACATATGAATCTGATATTCTTACCTTGAGTAGCTGGTGATCTATACCAGGTGAACCTCAGGCACTGGGGTGGGGAGCAGGGCAGCTTCCCAGAGCATGAAAGAGCAGGTGTCTGTTGCTGGTGGTATCATAGCATGATAGAATGTTATGGCTTGGAAGGGACTTCTGGTGATCATTGAGTCCAACACCCTGCCAGGGCAGGCCGCACAGGAACAGATCCAGGCGGGTCTTGAAAATCTCTAGAGAGGGAGACTCCACAGCCTCTCTGAGGAGCCTGTTCCAGTGCTCTGTCACTCTCACAGGAAAGAAGTTTTTCCTCATATTGAGGTGGAACTTACTGTGTTTCAGCTTGTGACAGTTACTTCTTGTTCTATCCCTGGGCACCACTGAAAAGAGACTGGCCCTTTGCATTTGGCACCCACCCTTCAGATATTTGTAAACGTTAATAAGATCCCCTCTCAGTCTTCTCTTTTCCAGGCTAAGCAGCCCCAGGGATCTCAGCCTTTCCTCAAAAGAGAGGTGTTCCTGTTCCTTCATCATCTTCATAGCTCTCCATTGGACTCTCTCCAGTATTTCTCTGTCCCTCTTGATCACAGTACTCCAGATGTGGTCTCACTAGTGCAGAGTAAAGAGGGAGGAGAACCTTCCTCAACCTGCTGGCCACACAATTCTTTATGCACCCCGGGATACCATTGGCCTTCGCCACAAAGGCACATCGCTGTTCCATGGATAACTTATTGTCCACCAGGATGCCAAGGTTCCTCTCCATGGGGCTGCTTTCCAGTGGGTCTACTGCTAACCTGTACCAGTACATGGTGTTGTTCCTTCCTAGGTGTAGGACTCTACCCTTATCCTTGTTAAATTTCATTAGGTTTGCCTTTGCAAATAAATGGTTAGGGTTAATTGTTCCTTCAACCAAAATTGTGGGGACCTACTGAGGAGGAGTTGGCCAAGGGATGGTGTGTAGAGAGATGGTGGTTTGGAGTTTCTGCAAGAAATGCAGGAGGACATGTAGGAATGAGAGGAGGGTGTGGCGACTGACCAAGTGTATGAAGTAATGGAAGGGGCAAAGAACAGACACTTAATGGTGTCTGGGACCCTGGTGAGATTAAGTCCAAAGACAAAAGCAGAACAACCTGGAATTATTAAAATCAAATATTGCAACTGATCTGGATAGAATTTGCTGGCTTGAAAAAAGTCTGGCAAGCCTCTTCTCCACTGGAAGAAAAAAAAAAAAAGTAAAAGAACAGAGATATTGAAAAAGAAGAAACCCACAGATCTCAGAGGATAGCATCATTTTTTAAGGTGACGTAAGTCTTTGTTCTCACTGAGCTCCTACCATTTGAAAGTTAAGCCTGTGGACATATAAAGAGCAGGAATTGCAACTGGAAAGGCTCCTTGCTTCTCCTCCCCCTCCTTCTTTGCTTCCAGATCCAGGCTGCTGTATCCTGAGTACCACCTGTGTCACTGCAGTGTTTGTTGTGGTGGGGTTTTTGTTTTTTTTTTTTTTGCTGCACAGTGAAGCTGCAAACCTGGAGAGCAGTGACTCCTGTCCAGTTATCACTGCAATTTTCCAACCCCAAAAGAGAACAAACAGCCTATCTAAGAGTGGGCTGTACTTTGCTTTTAAAGCCGTATGTCAAACAGCTAGTTTCAGAAGAAAAATGTACCAAGCAAGAGTGTGGAGGAACTCAGGGTGGTGGGGTTTTTTGTTTTGGTGTTTTGTTGTTTTGAGGTTTTTGTTTGTTTGTTTGTTTGTTGTCTCTTCCTTTAATCTGGCTAGGATTAAGTATTTTGGTTTTCTCCTCTACATGCATCAACATGCCACCATGAACTGTATTACTTCATATGCAGATGAATGAAATTCAGAAACAAGCATTACCAGTGCTCCAGTGGAACATCAGCTGGGTTGAAGTTGAAACTGCTCAGGGCTGAAGCAGAGGTGTGAGGGACACAGCCCTGATTCCTAGACAGGGATGTGTGAAATGAGCAGTTCTTTCTGCTTGTTGGGGGATAATATAAACTTTGGGTCATTCCAGAGGTGCAAGGGTGAATTTAGAGAAGAGGGAAGGGAGATTTCCCTAGCTGATTCAAGGTTGGTTTATTACAAAATCATGGGAATTAGGGCTAGAAAAGAAAACATGTTGTATGAAGTCATCTTATCCGGTCCCTGCCACCAACCAGGGTACACTTCCTCCCATGGGCTTCCTAGGCAAGGTTAACCCTTAGAGAATAATGAATGATCATTGCTAAGTACAAAATGAAATTAGCTTCTGGGTTTCTCCCTCACCTTCCCCCTGAAAAGGCATCTTTTCCTTTCTCATCCACATCTTCTCTGCCCTTCACACCCTGTTGAGAGGCCCCAGACAGATACCTTCTTCCAACTCAAAAAAGCAGGTCAAAAAACACTGGTATCAGAAAAGACAAAGGTTTAGGAGGAGACTTCAGAGATGGGTGGTCGGAAAAAGTTCTTAACCCCTTAGGAAAGAGGTTGGTTTCTTTTCCTGCTCTAAGCAAACCTCCTTCCTGCCCCCCTACCTGCCTTTGCAAACATTTAGCAAAGATGATGATTTACCAGTTGTTATCTAATGTGGAGCTGTCGGTTTCCTGAGGACAAAGGCCCAGTGCACAGTACGACAACAAGGCCTTACATTTAACTGCAAAGTCCCTTGACACTGCAGCGTTCCAGCACAGCAGGCTGGAAAATGGGTTGCAGCTCCATATAAATTGAAGGGGGGAAGGGGGGGAAAAAAAGGGGAGGGGAAAAAAAAAAGAGAAACATAATGAATTTAATATGGACATGAATAATACACTTAAGTACAATCTCCTGTGTCATCTTGGTATTCAATTTCATTTATTTCATGTTGTCCCTGTATGATCGACTTGCAGAATCTCAGAGATTTATATGTAGAGAATGTGGAACTGTTTTGTAGAGATTATTTGAAAAAAGCTGAAGGCTCAGCCGTGGAGGAAGAGAATAGGAAGGGCTTGTAGGGCTTGGGAGGCTTAAGAAACAGCCTAAGAACAGAGGGAAACATGTAAAGCTGGCGTTTGTTGCTAGGGTAATTGTAAGGACATACCAACTGCCTTTGAAATCAATGCCTTTAGGTTTTACCAGACCATTGGTTCAAACAAAGCAGAGTTCCCCTCTATCAGCACTGCTTCTTCAGATAGACATTATTTTAGTATTTGTGAGGATATCTAAGACCACAAAACAAAGTTTGTCATTCCAGGAGGGTTTCTCAGGAGAGCACGCAGAAGACTAAGCCTGGAGCACTGGAGCTGTCCACCTGCACCCCTCCATAAGTGACTTTTACTACTACGATGCAAAGATGCGAAGCATGGTGTCCTTCCTTTTCCTGAAGTCCAGTTATTTCTAATGTAGGATTCTTTTTCTTTGATCTCTACATACGAGCAGACTGTGATGAGCTTCTGTATGTTTCTCCTTGGGTTTAGTTAGGATACAGAATATTTTTTTATAGGAACTGCTGGGGAGGGAATGTTTTATGAAGTCTGTTCGTCCAAGAATAGGTTACCTTAAGCTGATGAGTTACCCTGCATCAGCTTCTCTGCAATAACTGTCCAAGCATGTGCTCTTAAACCTAAGTACTCCCATGTAATCATGCGTGTCAAAGTGCTACAGTGTCCATTTGCATCGGACAAACTCCAAATGGTTTGTGATTTCATTACATCTCTAATATGAAACTAGCCGCACAGCGAGGAGATCGTATCCTGCTCTGCAGTTGCATTTGTCTATCATCAGCCTGAATTCTTTCGGAATCTTTTTGTGTCTCTGGATGAAAGACTTGAAAGGTCTGGAAGGCTTCTTTTCCATGCAGAAGTGCATACATATATATGCCCTATAAAAATATCAATGATGTTTTGACATCACAATAGATTAAAGGCTTCTGCTCATTGCATTGTGAGACTTGTTTTCCCTTGCAAGAGAAGGCTTTAGTTCAAACTCTTAAGATGGTTGTATCCTTCCTGAATTGGGGATGCCAAGATAGAAGAAGCTGTTCTTCTAATGATTTTAATAGTGGCCAACCCAGGGACGTAAACCACCTCCCTGTTTCTCCTCAGTAATCCCTTTTTTGTACACCTGAGTATTTTATTAGTCTTCAAATAGTGCACGGAGATCTCACGCTGAGGTGGTGAATTTTGATTTTCTTCATGCACAGCTTTGCAAGACAGTGGTTTTGGATGGCTTTGATAGGGATGGGGGGTGGGTGGGGCTGAATCTCAGCCTTTGTTGCCATGTGTGATACGTTTCACTTAGTAAAATGCACATATTGAATTGTGATAATTTGAGCAGGTAATTCTCGTACAACCCCCCTAATCCAGCCTGTCCTCTTTCTTCTTTACTGTCTCAGTAATTTATACACTATCTGTAAATCCCACTATCACAGATTCTGTATTATCTAGAGTATTACTGAAAATGCTGATCTTTATTGCACTAACAGCAAGATACTTCAGAAAACTGGTTACTAATGGTCCCATTTATTATAATGCTTCCCCATTAGTAACTACATGTTGAAAGTTGTCATCAAAACACATGTTGGTAAGTCTAATACATGCCTTAATCTTTCTACACGGTGCCAAGTATTTGTTTCTTAACTAAAATCTCATGAGATATCAAATTATATGCCTTGGGGAAAAACAAATATACTCTGCTAGTGCCATTGCCTTTATCAAGAAAGACCTTTGTCCAAAGAAAGGTGGCAGCCTGTACTTCTCCTGAGTACCAGAGTGATTCCACATCTCTGTAGGTCTGTTTTTAAGAGACATTGAATTTACTGGCAATCGGGGTTCAGCAAAAGTCCTCTCACAAATCTCTGGAGCTCAAATTTACTGCCTTTATTCCCATCAGGAGATGTTGGCATTCATGTCCTGTTGTTGTTGGCCAGCATCTCCATAGTTGTCCATATCTTGTATTTCAAAGAATGTGACCACTTCTTTAAGGAGGTATCAGATTTCCTTGAGAGCAAAGACTGTTCCTCTCTCAAGGTCTTGAAAACTTCAGCCCGCACTTTAGATACTTGTAAGTGTGATCTGCCACGTTCCCCAAATCTGAGGGATTTGCTTATTTACTTCCAGATAGTGGAGGATGAGTTGGCAATGGACAACCTGAGAGGACTGCTTGCTCCCTCTAATCAGTGCTGGATGTATTTTACCTCCTCCAGAGCCATTACTGTTCTCCTGAGTGATATGCAGGCAATACAGAGTTATCGGTGTGTCACGCCTTCCATATGTTGTTGCTTTTGGAACACCTCTTCCTATCTTCCCAGGGTTTGCCTGCCTTGCTCTGTCATGTTTAATTTCTCTTTCTAAAGGCGTTGGGGCAGGGACCTGTGATCTCTTTTTGCACCCTGCCCACTCCCCCCTTTTTTTTTTCTGCTTCATTGTAATTGCAAAGGCCCATAAAGTCACAGACCACCTCTAGTCCTGAATAAATCATTAACAATGCTCATCCTTTTCACTCCAGAAACAGTCTGCAGATTCTTGAGGGAGAGAGAGAATAGTGTCAATGCAGTCACAAAAGTGCACATCATCACCGTGTGGAAATCAATACATGGCATCCCTGTTAAAGTCCACGTGTCAGTAATTCTCTTCCAGTCTGCCAACACAGTACTCCATCACGTGAATGGGAGGAGCATGTTGTGGGTTTGTATATTTGAACCTCTCCAGGGACACTGCTAATATAAAAGCATCACCACCAGAGGCTTCTTCTGCGCTTAACAAAATGAAATACATTTTCCTTCGTTCTCGCTTGGAGCCTGTGGAGGCCTGGACTCAGAGAGCTTGGGTTTGCTCACCTTTTGTGGACAGCAGCACTGCAAGAGCTGGTGGCAACTGTGATAGCACAGACTCCTACACCCTGAAGGCTGACCTAGGACCAGACTCTTGTTTCACATCAACCGCATCTATACAAAACTTTATTATCAAGTCTGCAATCCTGGCACTAAAGCAATGGGTTGATGTTGCCCATGCATAGGACCTCCAGGCCTTGCATGAAGCTCCTGTGCTTAACCACCTGGAGGAGAAATAACAGCAAGGTATAGTGGCCCATTCAGTGACAGCAAGGATACCAGCCTGTAGCCAGCCATGGGCATAGAACACCAGGGAGATGTTCTTGCATCATGTGGTGGCCTGCAACTCGTTAGTCAACCATCTTTCTTCATTCCTCTCCAGTGTGAGCTCTCCACAAGGTGGCAATGTAACACCACACATTCCACCATTTCCTCTGGCAGATGTCCTCTGGTTGAAGTTTCCCTCATCCCAGGAGTGGTGTCCTTGGTGATGCGCACCCATTGCAGGCGGGAATGCAGGCCTGCTCAGATTGAGGTGAATGCAGGTGGTGTGACTGATGGTTCTCTGACAAGTCTTCGGAGATGGAGAGCAAGTGCAGCTATGTGGCCTTGCCACTACTTGTTGGCCATGGGAAAAGATGAGGTATGAGCATGTGGCCTGGAGGAGGATGGTGGTACTCTTTGAGGAAAATGTCAGACTTTTAAGAGACCAAATCTGGTGTCTTTGTAATACTAAATTGTACTCTATTGAAAAAAATAATCCCATTGCAGTCTGTAGGATAACTGTGAATCACAAGAACACCTTGACATGAATGAGCAAGCCAAAAAATGTGTCTGAGCTTATACGGGCTTCCCATTAATTTAAAAGCATCTGGGAAAGATGCTTGCTGAGAATGAGATGCAATCATCAATAGGTTGTTTATATCTGTTTGAAGCTAGCAGCGATAACAAAAAAAGTACAAATGATAGATCCCTAATACTAGCTTCCTTCTACTCCACAGGCCAGGATTTTGTGAATTATCCCCAGATTTCAGGACCTCCCCTCCAGCTTCTGTTCTGTCTCTTACAATAAAGATTTGCTTGCCAACTTTAAACAGAGGAAGTGAGCCAAGCCAGTTCTGGAAGAAGTTGAGCTGTGTGTGTTGTGCTATGTTTTGGGAAGCCTTCTTTGTTGATGTACTTTGTCCCCCTTAAGTCTCTTTATCCTTGTGGGGGTCTCTGCCCTTTAGTTGATTCATTGAGGGACACCCCCCTACCCTGAAAATCTGGGGCAGTTCAGGGTGGAAGTGGAAAGGATGCTTTAGCAGCTCCTCACCCATTCAGAGAAGGGACTGTCTAAAGCTGAACTGTCCTGTTGCCACTATGAAGTTGTGTTGTCTCCTGAAGTACCAGGTATTGGTCGTGGCTGGAAAGAGGAGAGCAGATTAAATAGATCCAATGAACTGATCTGGTATGGCAGGCTTTAAGCTCTTTGAAGCCTATAAGGACATTTCCATTTCCAAACCACAAATTATTTCCAGAAACTGGGAAACAAGAGGAGGGAAACAAGAGGAAGGAGAGCTTGCACATGGCAAGCTCAACAGAGAAGAAAAATCCTTTGCAATGAAGTCATTGGACAGAAAGTAAACTGCCCACAAGCCCTTTTACCAGAAGAGTTTGGATCAAGAGTCCAGTGAATAGGAGAATTGTACGTAACATGTAGTATATGAACTGTCTGGGCAATAAAGAGGTATTGTCTATGGGTCAGTCTCAAAGCTTCCACTGCACCCTTTAGTGCGTGAGTCAGTGGCAGAGAAGATCAGTGTATGTGGTCCATGTTCCAGAGCTAGGTTAGAGGAAAGGTGGAACTTTTCACAGAAAATAGTTAAAGCTTTGCTTTATCAGGCTTGCTAAACTTTGCTTAACTTGTGCAATGATTCCTGGCTCCTCCGTATGGCCTTCACCTTTGAGTACTATTGATTAACTAGTACCTAGTTTGCTATATGATCCAAGTTCCTCTTACACCTTTCTCCTCTTTATCTAACGGAGTGGGTTATTTTAACCCTTTGACTGGGAACTGACTCAGTTGGTGGCTGGTAGCTCTTCCAAACAGCTTTTGCTAAGGAAGCAAGCGAGAGACTGAAGATCCTGGGTGTGAAAGCCAACCTCTTTTTAAACTGTGAAGGCTCCAAATTCTTTGTGTCGCAGTAGCATCTAGTAGGCGTACTCCAGCTAGGAGGGTGGGGGACAGCTGCTGTATGAGACGCAGGACCAGCACGTAACAAGAGGGCTGCTCCTGCCCTAAAGAACTTGCAGCCTGAATAGAAAACACAAAGAATGGGAGGGGAAACTAGAGGCACAAAGGAAAGAGATGACTTGGCCAAGATTGAGCAGTAAATCAGTGGCAAAACTTCGAAGAGTTCCCTGGAGTCCTAATCTGGTGACCTTTCTAGTGGGGCAGGCTGCCTCTGGCTTTTCACTGAAGTGTGCAAAGCATTGGCTTTTGATTTGCAAATAGATTAGAGCATACAGCCTCTTATGCCAGAAACTTCAGCACAAAGTTAACGTTGCCTAACGGTGTCTCGTATTGTTCCAGAACACATAGAGAATTAATCCTCAGGGGGAGATGAAAAAGTAATGTGAATTCAAACTTCAGAAAAGTAGGAAATATAAAGGGTTGTGCTACACTGTCAGAATGACCTTAACTCCACCCTCTGCCAGAATTGCTGCTCTGTATGCTCAGACAGACTGAATCTCAGGGAAAATTCAAGAAACAAGGCCCATGAAAGCATCCAGTGCAGGCTAATATTGTCTTTGTCTGAGCATATCCCATCAAGAGAGATGGGACAGGCAGCACTGTATTCTCTTAACCCTTCTTACTACCTGTTTCCTTAAAGTCCACAGCCTTTAAAGCCAGGAAGACCTTGCTAGACTGCCAGACCTTATCAGTACCAACCTTCAGCCTTCTTTTAAGTCATCTCTATCAAGCCAGATGCACTGCGATTGTCCACAGCATCTTCCACAAAGGCACCAGTTCAGACCTTGGATGCAGTGCATTTCAGACAGAGGAACTATCTTCCAGTTGTGGCCAGGGGGTCTTGGTCTTGGTTCTCCCCTGTGCAGGCACCACAAAGTTGGCTTGCTAACCTTGGCATGCTCAGTCAAGTGGATGCATTTTGAGATGCTGAGGCATGCTGGATGGCTTAGGAGCATGTAGAATAGTCTACCTAAAACCAGACAGTGATGCTGGGTTTCATCTATAGGAGAGCTGAGATCGCTCCAATACCTGGGTGAATTCATTCTACTGCCCCTTTTACTTTTGGGGAAAAGGGTCTAGCAGTGACACAGATTGGTTACAGTTGAGAGAATGTTTTGGCTCTTTGGGCCTTATGATCCCTCCCCATCTATCAGTAAGGTGTGTACAGCTCAATTTTCCCCACCAAGAGCAAATCCATACGTTTATTCAGTCATGATGCTTTCCTTTGGACAGAAAGGGCTAGCAGGGGTCTGTAGACTCAGCAGCACCTGCAGAGATGTTCTCAGTAGATGGCTGCAGAGGTGCAGGTGACCCTTGTGGTTGGTGCTCCCATCGTGGTCCATATACCCTGTCTATTACATTTAAGTGTAAGATGGTTAAATGTAACCTGCTAGTATAAGCCCTATTCCTTGGTTTTACGAAGTTGGGGCCAGGAGTATGAAAAATCCTCTTTTCCCACCTGCAGAACACTTAACTCTTGCTACCCACCAAGCAACGAGCTGGGTGGGGAGAGCTCAGGCTCCTGTGATACTTTATCATGTTTGATATTAGAGATGGGTGAAATATTGGGGGGGGAGGGGGGGCATTTATTAGATGTCTTTTCCCTTTTTCTTGGATGTCTTTTCCCTTTACACCCTCATGTGCTTTGAAGAACTTCCTACATTTACCCGCAGTGTGAGACTTACTCCACCAAACAAGTTTCAGCTCCATATTAATGGCAACTTGAGTGCAAACATCAGTCACTTTTTTTTTACTGGATGCCGTAAGTCTTGTGTCCTTCTCTTGCCTGGATGAGGGCAGCTGGTTTTATCTTTCTTTACAAGAAGAAACAGCAAGCAAAGGAGAGGAAATAATGTTCAATGGAGGGCAATCGTGAGTTATTTGTGTGACAAACAATGTCTTTGCAGTGCTTCCACATCACCAGGATTAAAATCCAGATGCTGAAGGGAAAGTGACTGAAAGGGGACACCCGTACAGCCTGCCCATCCGGAGTTGTCCATCTGGTCCTCATCCCTCACACCTCAGGACTTTTCAGTCATGACATGCTTTTATTGTCTCCATCCTGTGGTGATGCAACATCTCTATCTCGTGGTGGGAAGTGAGGCACAGGCCAGCTGAAAGGTCTTGCCCCATGGTTAGCTGGAACCAGGCCCCAAGTCATTTATAATGTTTTCTTCACTGCCACCGGGCACATCTCCCTGGGTGAGTTTGTTGGGTTTTTATTTTTCTGTTAGTTTGGGGGGTTTTGGCAGGATAGGAGGAGGTTCCCTCGTGTGTCCTGTTATCTCTGAGGGACACAAACATCCATTTTTGCTTGGACATTTGGTCTTATGTAATATGGCGTTTGTGTTCTCATGAGGTTTGGGAGCTTTCCTGTTTTTTCTTGTGGTCTCCACTGAGCAGGCTATGTACAAAATGACCCCAGCACGTTTGGCGGTTTAGACAAATGTCTCATAAACACTTTCTCTTCCATGAAATGTTGCCTACAATGGGGTCAGCAACTGACTGAGCTCTCCATCACCAACCTGGAAGGTCTTTATTTGGTATGTCATGTGCGTACATCATAGGGCTACTAGTCACCCTAGTGCAAATAAGAGTTGTGCAAGTGAAACATGTCAGACCCTGAAACCCTGATTATTTTTGATGGCCAAAGGAGCTGCTACAATCACAGAACCTGATCTTCCATGTAAAACAGGCCTCTAAAAGTCTTGTGCTAATTGTAGCTTTAATCTCAGTCACTTTTGGTTGTGGTTATGAAGGGATGTGGATCCCTCCTCAGCAGTGGCCAAGTGGTGGTTATAGGTCTCTGGCAGAGGAGAGGCACGCGGCAGAGCTGAGGTGGTACAGCAATGGCTGTTAGACAGGGATGTGGTTTCCAGAATGTCTCCCTCTATTTCTAGCAGAAGATGTCAGGGCCAGTGAATCCTGGAAGCCCTCAAGTGAGAGCCTGGATATGTTCTGTCTGTGTTTGCCAGCTCTGCTGAAGGAGAAATGACTGCCACACCGCTGCCCCATCCCTCAGCAGCTATTTGGCAACCTCCCCCTTCCATCAACACTGCTGTTGGCTCACACACTATCTGCCGACCATTTTCTTTCCCTCAACCCCTATGCCCCAAATGGATCAATTTATAGAATTTATGAAGCATCAGATGTCCTGCTGAGAACAGAATGTGGATGAATGAACACTGGAAAGCTGGTGGAAATCGCTAGAAAGCAGCATTGTTTATCAGCTGGAACAGTGCACCGTGGCCAGCGTCAGGGCAAGAACTGCATCTCCTGGCTGCCCTGTGGTCCTCCGAGCCCTTGCTGAATTTGATTCTTGCTTAAGGTCAACTGGCTACTTTTGGCTTTTGGTCTGTGCTGTCCCCTCTTGCTGATGGACATGTTCTGCAGCAGAACCTGCCAGCTTCAGGGAAGTAGGGTAAACCTCCCTTGCTGGCACAAGCATTTTTTGCTTGGGTTCAGTTCAGACCCTCTCTTTTTTCCTTCATCAATGCTCCTGCGTCCACCAGATTCTTTGGGGTGACCCCCACCCTCAGATCCAACCAGTTTCAGGGTCTGGGCAAACTCAGAACTTTATTTTAGTGCATCGCACACCTTGAATAGTGTTACAAAAGCACAAAGTCATTGCTAGAGCTGGTTGGAAAACAATTTACTTTTTTTCTGCCATAAAAGGCAAATACATTTAAACTGAAATTGTCTGTGGGAAATGGGATGGTTTTAGCAGATTTTCCAGTTTACAAAAAGGCTGCAAGTTTTCTGAAGCTATTTTCCTCTCTTTTTTTTTTTTTTTTTTTTGCACTCTCTCTATTTTGTAAAAGATTAGGGTTTTGGTTTTTTAAAACATTGAAATAACATTTTTTAATTCAACTTAATTTTTACTAGAGAAAAGAGATTAAACCAAGAGGAAAAGGTCTAAATTAAACATTTGAAAAATTATTTTTATCTATACCAGTTTTTGTTCTGCTTTGATTTGTTTTGGGATTTTTTGTGTGGTGGTCTGTGAACACTGTTGAGAGTTCTGTCCAGTTTTCTTTCTGATGTGCAGAGGAACATCAACTGAAATTTCAAAAACTGTTATGAGAAAGGGAAAATCTTCCCTGCCAAGCTCTACGGCTTTAAAACACTGATGGTCAAAAGCCGTGATCTCATTTACCAGGGAGGGTTTTCTTGTGTTGTCACACCCCTGTGTAGCCTCCGAGGAGTGAATAACAAGGAGCTATTTCTGACTGTTTCCACCTGTGCGAGCTCTTAAACTTCTCTAAAATAGAGCATATCATATTTTGGAGAGGGAGTGAAGGAGCTCAGAGTGAGCCGGGAGGATTTGTAAACAGAATCACACAAGACAGGAGTCAACGTATAAGAATAAATGACATGTAGGAAAGGGCTGGGAAATATGAAGTTAGGGATGACTCAGTGGGGAAGGTCCACATTGAGAGGTCACCCACGGCCGACAGCAAACGCCCTGGAGAGCTTCAAAGCAGAGGATGAGTGATTCTCCAGTGGAGACTCCAGGCTCTAGACGTTTGCAGCTCAGGGTTTTCTTGAGCTTCTTCACCTTTTTATTCAATGGCACGGTGAAGAAATAGTGAAATGTGGTCTGAAAATGGATAAAAATATAATAATTGTGACTTTTCCAAAGTCAAGTGGAGCTGCTCGCTGGGGCTAATGGAGAAGATCCTATGGTACCTTGTTTGTTAGAGCATCTTTTTTTTCCCCCCTACCTTTCAGTTACTTACAGTTTTCCTTCTAGACCAAACACATCAGCCTTGTGGTTTTGACTTTTGTCTAAATAATGGTGGTTCTGCTTTTTGTCTTTTTTTAGAGTAAGCCTTCACCTTTTTCTTCCATTGGTGTTTCAAATTAAAACAAAAAAATAATACAGAAATCTCAGACTGCAGATTTAAATCATTTATCCACCCCACTTTTAACCTTATCTCTAGCAGAGCAGGTATCTGGAGAGATGAAACACAGTGTAGCTTTGCCCTTGAAGGACATCATCTGCTCTTGCTTCTCCTGCATGTAAATCTCCCAGGTGCACCTTGCCCTTTACGATGCGGTAAGACTGAGTGACCAGCACACGCTCAGCAGAGGAGATGGGACGGGTGCAAGTCTGGATGATTTCCAAATGACCCAGGAGAAGCATAGAAATCATATTGTTAACAACCGTGCTCTATGTGGCAGTGATCCAGGGCCCTGTAATTAGATGCGAGTATTACAGTTGGCTTTGAAACACTATAGGAATTAGAAATTGCTGTCTGTTGGGGAATTAGAGCATCCTTTTATTGGTCGGGGAGAGAGGAGATTGGTGGTGGGCTCGTTTCATGTTTTTGTATTCCAGGCAGCTTGCCTGCTCGAGAGGAAGCTATTTATTGATCTCTGACTGCGAGGGTTAATAAATCTCTGTTCAGACTGGTTCAAACTCTGGCCAGGTCGATCTGAGGTAGATGATAACTGCTTCTTAACCAGAGGCACTCTGCAAAACAGCCTGAGGGGAAGCTGCCCTGGTCCGGTCTGCAATAAGAAACTGGGGGTTTGCGGGCCCTTGACCTTCCCTTAAGCCTCTGATACTTGGACAGTTTGGATTTAATGCATATGGAGACCTTTAGTTTACTGTATGTGGTCCACAACTATTTTTTCCCTGTCCCTTTACATCTCCTGTGCCACCTTGAGTTGGGGGGAAGCATCTGCTTGGCAAACAGGCTGGTTTCATTACCCTGTCTCCTCCCCTAGTCTCCTGAAGGACATCTTCATTAGGAGCCTCTGTGTGTGGAAATCAGCTTATGCCACACACAATGTGCGCGAGCACCCTGGAAGGATTTTACGAGAGGTCACGCGCTGGAGCCTGCCTGTCACTGGCCACCCCACCCTCCTGCCTCCCCGGGACTTGCCCTTTGATTCCTCACCCTGCACAGCAAATGCCTCCACTTCAATAGATGTAATTTCCAATTGTCTCCATGCGCTTTGGAAGGGTCTCTATCACACCCTGAACAAACATGCCTTTTTTTTTTTTTTTTTTTAAATTCTTTTTCT
>JAAGNO010027513.1:55124-95638 GCA_033439905.1 Ceryle rudis
TTTTAATTTCTTTTTCTTCTTTTTTTATTTGTTCTTCTGAACTCACTGCTGAATAATTGGTTCTTTCCCCACTGCCATATTTCTGCTCTAATCAAGGACAGATTCTTGTGAAAATTGATTGCTCTTCCCACCACCCCACCTCCCCCTCAGTGTGTATATGTCTGTTTTTTAAAAAGAATAATTTCCTAGAACTGGTAGATTTGGCTGCCCTCGGGTCTCTGCTGGTGCAGGAGGGTTAAAGGGAGAGCCTGGTGGCCTCTTTGCTCTCGACTTTAACCATTTCATCATTTGCAGAGAAAACTTTCCTCTACTCCCCTTCCTTAAGAGGATTGTTCTCAGTGCACACGGTGTAGGAAGTCCCACTGGAACCTTGTCAGCAGCTCTGAGCTCAAGTAATGCCTCCCACCAGTCCTGTTGGGCAGCCCTGAACTATGGTTTGATCCTGAGAAATTCTGGATGCATCCTGCGGGGTGCTGAGTGGCCTCAGCTCTCACTGGCTCCAGGACTCCAGGCAGGGATCCTTTCCCAGGGTTGTGTGCACTCCCCAAATGCTTGAAGCTCTTGATGATGACTACCATGGTTGAGGACATTGCCTTGCCTGGGCTTCTTAGGTTCTGTGGCCTCCTGCTAGGTGTGGAAAGGGCCAATTCTTGCCTTCCCACAAGGATGCTGGGTACCTGGCAGCAGGACAACAGGGCCAGATGCAGCTTCACATTTAAAGAAAGGTGAACTTCTACAAAACCTGAGGAGGGCACTAGAGAAGTGCAGAAATGTTGAGACAGGGGCTTAGCCAGCTAGTGCATGTGGCTGCCATCTGCAGAGCCCCCAGCACCTGGTGCTGGACTTTTCCTGGGAGGGTGAGGTGAGGAGACTGGGGGGAAAAGAGCCCTCAGACTTTTTGTGTGTGTGTGTGTGTGTTGTGGAGCAGCTAAGGTCTTATCATTGTTTTCCTCTCCATCTGATCCAATTCCCGAGCCTTCATGTCTATGCACTGGGTGTATGTGTGTGTAAAAATATATGGCTGTATAATTAGAACCAGCCAAGAATATTTGGCTGAAATTTGGGGGGGGGCGTGTGTGTGTCCAAATATACTGGTTCGTTGGAGCCAGAACTCTTCATGGGAAGTGTCAAGTTTGATGAATTTCCCATTTTCAAAAAAAAAAAAAAAGAAAGGTTTTTGACATATTTTAAACATTCCAATACAGCGTTTCTAAACCATCACCTCCCAGCTTCTTTTTTTTTTTTTTTTCCCTTGCTCACAGAGGATTTTGAGATCATTCTGAATCAGGCAGAACAGGGATTTGAAGTTTGGCCAATGTCCTAAACACCAGTTAAACAGCATCAGTCGGTCTCTCCCCTTTTCCCCAAGAAAAGCTTCCTGATAAAACTGGTTGAAGCTGAAATGTTTCCCGGGGATGCATCAGCTTTAGCCAAACAGTATATTTGGGGAGATGAGGTGATAGCCACCTCTAATTAAATTTTAATTTCCATTGCCCGTGTGCTCCACAACCCCAAGATGCACCTTCCATCCTGCTTTAATGCAGCTTCTTGGTCTAGTCTCTTGACTGAGCTGGTCTTTTCTTAGTCTCCCCATTTCCCTGTATCTTTCCCTCTTCCCAGAAAGGGTCCAGCTTTGCTACAGGATTGGGAGGTCAGGGGCATGGCTGGGCTGGCGGAGGCAGAGAGGAGTGAATGTTGGGACTTGTGGGAAACCCACGTGGTCCAGAGAGGCTTTAGGGACTTTGGGACCCACCTGGCCAGAGCATCTAAGCCATTAATTAGGACCGCATCCACTGGGGGGAGTGGGTTGGCCTGAGGACTGTGTTGCCAGCACTGTTGCCCAAACTATTATTCATGCTTGTCTAGGTAGAAAGCCCTTGTGCTGGAGCCCAGATCCTCAAAGGTTTGGCTTGACTGGGGAATCAAATGCCTAAATACCTTTGAGGATCACAGCCTTAGTCACTACGTCCACCGCCAACTTTAAATCCACTCTGGAGAACTTATAAATGCTTCTTTATAAGCTTTTTGAGCTGGACTCTGACCCTGACTGGCTTTGTCCTGGTGGTGCTGAGTGCTCAGCCTCCCTCTTTGATCCCCCATCCCCGTGCAGAGGGGCTCGGGGGGGATGCGGTGGCAGGTCCCCTCATCCTTCAAACCGTGAAGCAAAGCAATCACCTGAGCTGCTGCTTCAGGAGGTCACCATGGGATGGGCTAAGCAGAGGTCGGCAGTGTGAGCCACAGCTGAACAAAAAGGTAATGGGAATATATAGGCATATATCAAGGTACTGTTAAAAGGAACTTACACTTTCTGGTATAATGGAGCTAGTATTTATCCGTTAAGTAATGGAATACTTGTGTTGATAACACTTCCCTAGTCTTGGGGATGTTTGGGATCAATGTTTGAATTTATTTTTCTTTTTTTTATATTGTGACAAACTCAAGCCGAAACCCAGGCAGAGATCAGAGGATTGGTCTGGGACCATCCGAAGTAAGAGCCAGACCAAAGCACTGTGGTACTGGGAAGCCTTCCCTTGAGGGTGCCTGACTGAGCCCTGGCAGAGCAGAGCTGACCCCACTGGCACGCAAACAGTGGTGAGGCTTCCAGGGAAGCCTGGCCACCCAACTCCTGGTGGCCCTGCAGCCCAGGTAGGCTCAGTATTGCAATGCTGGCTATTTGTGCCTCTATACATCCCCCAAAACACCATTAGTGACCTTCTTCTGTCTCCAACAAAACCTTTCCTATTCTTATTTTTCCTGCTTCTTGCCCTGGGTTTGTGCTTGCTTTCCATGCCTTGCCTCTGCATTTCCTCTTGACAGGACAAGTGGAAACTGCCTCAGGTTGTGCCAGGGGAGGTTTAGGTTGGACATTAAGAAAGTTTTCTTCCTCACAACGGTTGTCAAGGCCTGGCCCAGGCTGCCCAGGGCAGAGGTGGAGTCCCCATCCCTGGGGGGGTTTCAAAGCCATGGAGATGTGGTGCTGAGGGACGTGGTTTAGTGGTGCCCTGGCAGTGCTGGGTTAACGTCTGGACTTGATGATCTTGAAGGCCTCTTCCAAGCAAAAGGATTCTATGATTCTGTGTATGTTCAGGGCTTATACTCTTTTTATAGACGTTTTCTTGTAAATACGTTTTTTGGCTGCAACCCACCCGTTACACTTCCAAAGGACACTTGATTGGCAAGTCTCTCCCAATCAACAGGAAAATCAGCTGCACACTCCTCTCTTATTTTCTTCTCCAGAGATCTGCTCTGATTCCCTTCTGTGCTGAGGCAACACTTGGGCCTGCCCACTCCCCATGGACACTGCGGGGAGCTTTAAGGATTCCCCACACTGGTTTGTAGGTCCCAGGGAAGCAGAGGACTGTCAAAGTTCATTGCCCCTTACGGCAGGGCCATGTGTGGCCTCCCTGAAGCTGTCACGCAAGGTCCTTGGTGGAACTGACCATGCTGGGGCATGCTCAGCTGCACCAGTGCCATGCACCAACCCAGCCGAGGACATGCGCTGTGACCAGCTCTGTCTCCAGAGCAGCAGAGCATCCCCTGAGCCAGCTGAGGCCGCTCATGTGGCTGCACAAGCTGTGTGGTCACAGAATCACTGAATCATTTTGGGTGAGAAAGAGCTTTAAGATCAAGTTCAACCATTAACCCAGCACTGCCAGGTCACCACTAAACCATGTCACCAAGCACATCTACTCGGTCTTTAAATCCCTTCAGGGATGGGGACTCCACCACTGCCCTGGACAGCCTGGGCCAGGGCTTCATGCTGCTGCTTCTCATTTATTCACCTGCTTTTTGTCATTTGGGGTTTTTTTAAATCTTTTTCCTACTCCACTCTCTCACAAACGGATTTCCCTCGGACAGGACCTCCCCAAGCCATCTCTGCATGGGTCATTCCCTCTGCTGGGCTCTAGGGCACCGCATCGGGGTGGGCTGCGGGCTGAGTTTGCCTGAAGGGTATTGCTTTGTACCTACCAGATGTGCTGAATTTCTCACTCCGGCTCCCTCTGAGCAGCCCCCTGCTTCCTCTTGACCTTGCTATAATTTAGATTTGCAACTTTTTGCCAGTCCCTGTAGCTAATTTATTCTCCTGATGTTTAATGTTGGGTTTGCCTCTTTGGAGGAAGGTTGTAGCCACCTTGGAAATATTTGCAGAGCAGCCATTCTCCTCCCCCCCCCCCCCACTCCTTGAGAGCAAACTAGTGTTACGGTATGTGGCTGGCCTGCAGTTCCCCAGCTAGCAAATTCTCTGCTGATCAGGTGTCTACGCGAGCATTTGCGTTCTGTCTTTAAGCCTTTAGAGATCTTGCCAGCCATTGGTTTGGCATCCAGTCCTTCTCAGCAGGACTGGTTGCCTGTATCCTGTCTTTAGCTAATGCTCTGTCAACCACAGGGGGAAACTCAGCCAACAAGATCTCTATCAGCCTTTCAAGGACCAGCAGTTCTGCCATGCGGACTGGAGTCCTGCACTCTGGCCTGATCTATTTATTAAAGACCTCTGCCAATCAGTAGACCTTGTCAAAAATAATGTTCCCCCTTCTCCTCCGCCTCCCCCCCTCCCCCTGGAAAATGTTGATGCGAGTGACAAAATGTTTGTTTTCATCGACTTATGCCATGGAAATTTACAGGTTCCATTGGAAAATGAAAGATACATTTTCAGCTGTTGAAGGTCTTTCACTTTAAGGCTTTTAAGTTTTCCAATAAAAGAAAAATAATTGGAAGGTTTTAAGGGAAGGCTTTAATGACTGTGAATATCTGGATTTCACTGAAATACCAGCTCTCCAGCAAGACTGTTCTTTGCTTACACTCTCTAGTGACAGAATGGTTTTCCCATCACAAAGCTGCTCCTGCAGGATGGCTTTAAGGCTTTCTGGGATGTATGTTGCCATCTGCTTTTTTGGACAGTGTTGGTTACCTCTTGCCACCCCCTTAGTTGTCCTACATTGTAGGTTGACGTGACACATGCGAAAATGGTCTCTTTTCTTGATGGAGTCTTCTGTCTGTCAGATTATCTAGACGGCCTTCAAGCTTTGTTTCGGAAGGGGTGTTATTTTTTTGGAAGACGAGTGGAATTGCGTGGCTTTAATTCTTCTTGATTTAGACCTCCTTCCACTGTGGACTAGCTGTGGTCATGCAAGCCATAACCAGAGTCTTCTCTTCTTTGTGTTTGAGAGACAGTGTCTGAAGGTGAGAGGGATCCCTCCTAGCCCCTTCAGACCCAAGGCAGGGGGTTTCACTTCACTTGCTCTTGAGATGTGCAAAAATATGTGACAAAACCAAGCAGGTGTCTAGACTTGCATTTTGACCACAACATTGTCCTTTCATGATCATCCAAGCACATCTGGCCCTCCCACCACATCTTTGCCCACTGTCACCATTCCAGTCATAAAAGCACACTCAGAAGCATGTCTTTGTTTTCATCCAGGCCATGGGCTTCCTACCTTATGGACCAGAAAGTGAGGTATTGCATCACATCTAGCTCATTAGGCTCTGCTCTGCTGTACAAATGCTGAGGGAAGGTGGAGAAGGTTGATCAGATAAAGCCTGGAACTGCTCCATCAGTGAGATGTACTCACAAAGCCATTGTGATCACTGGAATCAAGCTTTAAAATATTCCGAGCAAATATTGTCCTAGCCCAGTTCTGAGAATTGCCTTTGTGTGTGTGCGCGCTTGCCTTTTGGCCAGATGCTCTGGCTTAGCCTCATTGAGCTTGGCAGAGGGCTCTTTTCAGAAACATGGACCCATGGCTTCAGCATTGAGTGGCTTCCTCTGAACTGGTCTCCAGCTTGGTTGGCAGATATCAGCCAGTCATTTAACCATGTGGCCACTCTGGGACCAGCTTCACTGGTAGGAGAAAGCTTTGGAAAGCAAAGAGCTTTGCCCGTACCTGTCAGCAGTGGGACATGCATCTTTCCCTCTTGCCTGCCCAGCTCTGGAGGTGCAAGCCTCCAGGAACAAAATGCCTCTTTGCTGCTTCTCACTGGCTGTATGTGCTGTGTTGGCCACAGGGCAACTTGTTGTCCCTAGAGGGCATGACCATTAGCTGTCTTCCAGCCTCCAGTACCTCTGAAGTTGCTGGACTCCAAGAGAGTGATCATTGCAAAGCTGGTAGGAGGAATATGGAGAAGATGGGAGGTTGGTGCTTCTGCTGCTCCATGCCTGCTTTGTCCCAGACCTGTACAAGCTGCTCTTGTGAGGGGAAGCTGGGGGATGCAGAGTACCAGCTGAAACAGTAAGAGAACAGGGAATGAGGACACATCTCTCTTTGCTGGCTGGTAACTTCAGGATTCATCAAATGGCAGTGCAGGTAGAGGGAGGTGGTTGGCAAGCTGCAGACTGATGTGCCAGGGAGGGCATGATGCTGCAGACACCCCAAGCCATTGAGGAGAAAACCATGGGGCCATAAAACAGATAATGACAACTGAATATCCAGGAGAGCTGACCAGCATGTCTTCAGGTTCCTACATCCTCTTCTAGTCTCATGTGTCCATGTCTCTGTGACTGGCACTGGGAAGGGGACGTGAGAGTTGGCTTTGGTCAGTGCAAACCTTGGGGTGGTAGGTGCTTCACTCCAACACCTCTGTTGTGCTGTGCACAAAATCACTGAAGAGGTGGTAGGGGAAACATGGGAAGGGCAGTTTTTTCTTTGGAGAATCCTATTCTCTCTAAACTCCAAAGGTCTTGAAAGACTTTTAGGATGAAAAGTGCCTTTTTTTTTTTTTTTGATCCTGAAATAACTTTTCAAAATGTGATGCTTTAGGTAATATAAAATATGAAATAAGTAAGTTCAACCGGGCTTGACCAGATTTGAAAAGGAAGATTATTTTTTTATTATTTTTTTTCTCACAGAGAATTTAGTTATATTCGGGTTTTATCCTCTCTATGAAGAGAAGAATCTTTCTAAGTCCAAATTATGGACCCTCACTTTTTCAGTGAAACGAAGTCTCAGTCCACTATGGAATTTAGTGGGAAGATTTTGCTTTAGGACCAAACCCTATTAATGCTGCAGGACCATGTCATTCAGTTGGAGACCCTTTGCAAAAGGCTCAGTCCCCCACCTGGAAAACAAGAGAAGTGCCTCATAGCTGATGTGACCAATCGTACAGCAGAATCAAGTGTGGTATCAGTGAGGAAGAGGAATGACCCTGTGGGTAGCGCAGTGGTCTGGGACATGAGATCCAGGTTCTCAGTTCCTTCTGTCCTCAGCCCCATCACCTGAGATCGTCCTCATTAGATAGCGTTCCCCTGTGGCTATTACTGCCTTGGCAATGGCCATCAGCGTGCCATTAGTACCAATTAAGCGTGCTGTGCACAAAAAGCCCCAACCTGATGACGAAGGTGGCCAGAAGTGATGAAGGTGACTTGGTGCCAGATAATAGCTCCTCAGCGATAAGGAACCTTACGAGCACTTTTCCTCTTGGCTCCTATTGCTTTAATGAAAGCCTTGGGGAGAGCCAGAAGTCATGCAGCAGTTGGAAGTCTGCAGGGAGCTCACCAGTCAGGGGGCTGTTGGGACACAAGACCTGATGGACTCAGGAGTGAATAGAAGTAAACCCAGCAAGGGTTAGGTGAGGCCAGCAAGTTTTATTTTTGAAGCGGTGCAGAGAGAGAGGGAAGAAGGGAAGCAGTGAGCAGCTGTAAGGACATTTTTGTTGCTGACTGGTCCAAAGGAATGTGTATAAACAGCTTTAGATGTATTTTCCTGAGCATGTTAAGTGTATTTACTGCCTGCTCTAATTGGTCCTGCCACAAGTTAGCCGGGACTGAGAGTTCCCATGGGAAGTACGCTTCACTGACTCATGTGGTCTGAAGACCGGTGCTCGCTGTGCAACCTGTGTTAATGATTGCCCTCAAGCTGTCCTTTCTCCTGCCTCAGCACCCGACATGAGCATGAATTTGGCCCTACCTGAGGGCCCACAAGCCAGGTGGCTTTATTGCAGGTGTAAAGGGCTGCATCTGCCTCCCACGAAGGCTGGTCCGCATGGCCGAGGTAGAGGATGCTGGATTTTGTTTCCTGAGCTGGCCTCAAGCTCCTTTGCCTAACCTGAGCAAGTTGCAGGCACAGGCTTCCCGAGCAGGGGCCATCTTTCACCGATGTGCCTGTTCCTGTGCAGGCACCAGCAACCAGAGGTGTTTTGGCAGGTGCAAGTGCCCCTGCACACATGCAGAGCGTTTGTTCCCAGTGTATCCCAGATGGCCACTTTTCCTGCAGAGTTCAGTGCAAGCAGTCAGGAAAATAGAGTTGGGAGGAAAATAGAGTTGGGGGAAAAGCACAAACCAGTTTCTCACTGCAAAATGTCATTTTGACGGAACTGGCATTTTTGGCAAAGCGAGTATAAATTTCAGTGTTTTGTTTGTTTAAAAAAAAAGCAAACAAACACAGAAAATGTCCAAATATGTAATATTGACATTTTCAGAACCAAATGTTTTGCTACTTCATCCTAGCACAGCTCTTAAAATTTTAATTAACTTTTTCACAAAAATACTACAAAGAGACTAAAGGAAAAAGAAGTTTTCAGTTCTAAAGTATGCGGGCTTCCCACAGATTTTATCTTTTCACTCTGACTCAAGGCTTGAGACCATCCATCAAAACGAAAATGAAATGCCCTCTTTTGGGAAATGTGTGCTTTACCCCTCTGGCTACGCCGGTGGTTGTGAAAATGTTTCCAAGGAGCCATACCCGTGGTTGGTGATCTTTCAGGCTTTTGGCATCCTCCTGCCAGCCTGTAAAATGCATCCTTGGCAGGGTACCAGCACCGTTGGCTTCCCCGTGCAGAGAGCATCAAAGCGGAGGCAGAGAACGACCCAGGTTATCAACCTCATCCCCAAAAGCAAGATAAAGTGAAAATTTAATAAAGCTGCTGAACTTGGAAGAATTGCACTCTCTGAAAGTGCTGAAGGGCAGGAGATGTTGTGGAAGGGAGGAATTGGAGGTGGGTTGCTGGATGCAGAGTGGTACAGGAGCACAGAGCAGGGGCTGCCATTGCCTTGCATGTTGCCAAAACAGTGGGGCCAGCAGAAGGTGTTGATGGGAAGCACTGGTGTGGCTCTGACTGTTTTTAAGCTCCTGTGTAGATACTGGCTGTGTAGATAAGGATTGATTACATTTGCAATTCTCCCTCATCCAGTACATTGCTTTGGATATACAAAGAGAACCTGGAGTAAGTGAGAAACTGAGCAGTGGGTTTGCATTTGGTGACCCTGGATGCTATGGTAGGCTTGGGAGCTCCAGCAAGGCTTGGTTCATTGAGGTGCTGAGCCTCTGCTTTCCTTTCTCTTTTATTGCCACCTTTCCTTCAAGGCTCTCTTTCCATCAGCATTTCCTGAGTCCCACCAGCCCCTGACATGTTGGACACAGCTCTCAGGACCTGGCAGTGGAGCCTCCCCACGTGCCCAGGAGGTGATACAAGTCACACCCATCATTCAGCAGAAGATGTTGCAATAAGGTAATGAGGAAATGTGCCCAGGACCACTGAAGGGAATCAGTGGCAAAGGAGAGATGGGAAAGCCAGCCCCCAGAAGAGGCTAGACTGCTCTAACCCAGAAGGTTGACCTTTAGTAGAGTGCAGTGGATAGAGCACCAGGAAGACGTGGTGTCATGCGTGACGCGCATGCCAGCCCTCACAGAGTTTTCCAGGAGCTGTTTTTATTTCATGTGCTCTGAGCCCCAGTGACCCCTGTTTGGTCCCTCAGGGCAGGGCTAGCGGGTATTGCTGCCCATGGTCCCAAAGAGCTCAGATTTTAAAGCTGGCTGATGGAGCTACAGAGCCTTTAATAAGTCCAATCTGCTTTTGACTCCTTTTTCCCTTGAGCCGTTCTCCACAGCACATTTTTTTTTCTCCCTTGCCATCCATTCCATGATGTGTCTGTCTGTCTCCCTTCTCTCCCGTGGTCCCCCACCAGCCCCAACTCCACTCTCTCCCTGAGTATCCCAGTTAGGCAGTGAAGAGGTAATTACGTGCCAGCTAGTACCTTCTTATCTAGTCACAGTATGTTCCCCTAAGGGAATTTTTGGCCTGGGCTTGTGTGTGTGTGTGTGTTTATATGCTTTATTTTTATCACAGAAAGGATAGACAGTACATTATGTCTTCAGTCCAGGAGGTTACACATTAGATAAGAGACAGGCAGATATACTACAACTGCTCCAGTGGAGCTATGTTCCTGAGATAGCACTGGGAATGTAACAGGTAAACTGCTTCCAACGCCCCCATGTTCAGGCGGTGGATTTTGTGTCAACAAATCCAGATCCAAGCAGAGATTTCGAAGTCGATGTTCCCGCAGCCAGAGAATAAAGTCCACAGTTCTCCCTCTATGCTTGTACCTTCTCATCAGCCCCAGCCTCCCATCTCCTCTGTCTCATCCGCTCCTCCTCCAGCTTCACCCTCATCCCTCTCTATCTATCTCGGAGCTGGATGCATGGTGTGGTTCAGGGATCTCCTTTGGCTGCTCCAAGAATACAGCTAGATTCCAAAGGGAATGATGGAGGGGTGTGTGCAGGAAATGATGGTGTCAGCAACCTCATGGTAGCAAATGTTAACAAAAGTTGGGAAAGGGACTTTAAGAAAATTGTTGTTTTGGTATCACTGGCTAGGGTCATAGAATCATAGAATGGTTTGAGTTGGAAGGGACGTTAAAGATCATCTAGTTCCCGGAGATGGTTTATCTGTGCTTGCTTCTTGCACTTTCCTGGCTAGCTAACACTGGAGACTGCATGCTAATTTTTAAAGGATTAAGGGTGAGCCACAGTATATGGCCATCCCTTTTTTTTTTCTTTTTTTTTTCTTTTTTTTAATCATTGCAATAACAGTGTCCTCACCACCGAGCTACAGTGGTGACAGCTCCAGTGAGCATCCAGGAGCTCGTTCACCAGCATCACCACCCCTCACAAAGCTCAGGAGCATTCAGCCGCTTCCATGAAGCTGTGTCTCATCTGGTAAGGGAGGTCTTGCAGAGTCTTTGAGTCATCCTACAAATTTGTGCCCTTCCTCACCCTCCCCTCAAGCCTTTGTCTCTCATTGTGAAGATTAACATCATGTTGCAGCATCGCTGTGCTGCGATGGGGATGGTGGTGCTGGGTTTATTTTTTCAGGAGAAGCAGATAAAGGTGGCACCAGCTACTACCCAATACCAAAGCTGAATTAGTAAATTTATTATTCTTTTACAGCTGACAGACGTGACAGGGGCTGCTTTGGATTTTGATCCAAAGCTTAGCAAATCCTGTGACCTCTGTATCAGCCTGACAATGAGCAATTGCGGCCATGCTGCCCCAGCATCCATCAAACATGATGATTAAGTGGCTTGACTGGCACAGCAGAGATAAAAGTCACTGTAACTAAACATTGTCACAAGATCGATGTCTCCCAGTTAGAAAATATTGTCTTAACTTAGGCTTTAGTTTCTGGGTGTTTCTGCGATGGTCCCACCCTAGTGTTTGCATCCTTTACAAATATTACCCAGGCTTTAACGAATCTATCTTTGTGGCTTACCTGTGAGATAAGAGCAAACTCTCATCCTAATTTCATAGTGGGGGAAATGAGGTACCAAGAGATTGTCAGTGAAGCGTAACCACTCTTCTTGATACCCAGCATGAGTTGTATAAATTTCAGTTTTCCTGATTAGCTCTTTTGTAGCTCTTCGTGCATCGTCGGTGTGGCTTTGGGTGGCCCCAGGTCCAGCCCCAGAGGCTGACAACCTCTGCATGTCCCATCTCTTGTGTCTTGCACTTGGCAACTCATTATGAGGGATATGCATCACACATCTCCGTTCTGTAACTGCTTATCCTCTGAGGGCTTGGCATCGCATTCTTGGTGTCCTGATGCTTCTGGTCATGCCATAGATATATATGTTTAAGTCTAACGTAAAGCCGGCATCACTTCTGAACTGCCCATTATTTTTGAAGACTCCTGTGGTAAAGCTAATTTGGCCATTACAGATGTCTTTAATTACACATATCTTTCAAGATTTATACTAACTGAGCATATCAAACAAATCTCAGGCTTAGCTGTGCCTGTGCCTCCTTCCACAAAACTCCACACTGATAGCTCCAGTGCTGCTCATGTAATGCAAATGTGGGACTATGTGTTTTCTGTCTTAGAGTTTTTTAACATGAGGAGAAACAGAGCTTCTGGAGCCTAGGTCAGGAAAATCCATGCAGTTCTTACAGCCTTCTCCACCTGCATGTGTCCCCAGTCCCAGCCAGCTGTGGGGAGCTTGCACGTTGAGGAGCTGGGAAGGGAGGATGGGCCCTGCCTCATCACACTGCTGTTTGAACCCCTACACTTCCGGTGAGCCCTTCAACAGCTTCTCACTGCCATCCTGGGGAGCCGTGGGCAGATGGGACCTTAGGAGCTCTTTGCAGCCACTACTGCTACATCATCTGTGACAACCCACATGAGAGCAGCCTTTCCCGCTGTTGGGGAGTAGGGAGCCATGCAGCACCCCACACATCTCCACTCCCTTCTGCACTTGCAAATCTTCTGCCACCAGTGCACAGAAGAAGGCTCTTGCATGCTGCCCACTCCCGTGTCTGCTCTCCGCTTCCCTCCCCACAGCCCTGCCATTATTTCCTCAGCTTCCAAACTGACCAGGTTCGAAGGTCACAGCAAGGATTCTCCCTCAAGGGCTCACAAAAGGCCCATCAACCTATCCCTGCTCTGCGTAATGGGGCTGGAGGACGCCTTCACGTTTGCTGTTAGAGATACTGCCTCAGAGGTCATGCCGCCAAGCCTGGACTCTGCTTGCCTGGGATTATTCATGTGCTGTCTGGAGAAAGCGATCCTTGTCCTTTGGGACAAGAGGGACTTCAGGAACAAAAAGGCTTCCCTTTCCCAAATGAGCCAGCTGCTTGAGGTCAGAAACCGAGGGCACGTTATTAGCAAGGAATTGCCAAAATTGACATTGTCTGGAGCAAAATACAGCATGTGAAGCCCCAGAGAGTTTGCTTGCACATGTAAGACACTTGTAGCACTAGGGCTAGTAAATCCCAACCAGCCCTCCCATCCGAGGGTGATCGTCTCTGAGCACTGAGCAAGTGCTGAGAAGTTGTTGCAGTGAAAACAGAGCTGGTGTGCCCAGGGCTGGGGACAGAAATGCTGGAACTGCCTGGGGTGACCGGTCCCAGAAGGTTTCAGTGAATGCTGCAGGTGCCTGTGAGCCAGCTCCTTTGGAAGAGATAGATGGGACAGACAGATGGACTTGTATCTTTGATTCTCACTTTTTGCAAGGGTCCTCTTTTCTGATTCAGCTTTTGGCCCAGCTTTGCACCAACTCAGCTTGGACCCTTGCCTGGACACTTAACTGGAGAAAAGATGGCTCAGGGAAGACCTTATTGCTCTCTACAACTACCTGAAAGGAGGTTGTAGTGAGGTGGGGGTCAATCTCTTATCCCAGGGAACAAACGATAGGACATTTCTGCTCAGGGAAGTGGTTGAATTGCCATCCCTGGATGTACTTAAAAGCTGTCTAGATATGGTGCCTAAGGTTATGGTGTAGTAGAGCTAGATAACGGTTGGACTTGATCTTCAAAGTCTTTTTCAGCCATAGCGATTCTGTGTGACAAGAAGAAATGGCCTCAAGTTGTGCCAAGGGAGGTTTAGGTTGGACATCGGGAAAATTCCTTCCCTGCAAGGGTTGTCCAGTCCTGGCCCAGGCTGCCCAGGGCAGGGGTGGAGTCCCCTTCCCTGGAGCGGTTTCAAAGCCGTGGAGATGTGTTGCTGAGGGAAATGGTTTAGTGGTGCCCCAGTAGTGCTGAGTTAATGGTCTTGAAGGTCTCTTTCAACCAAAACAATTATCTAATTCTATTCTATGATCTATGCAGCATGAAAACGGAACCAGAGTCCTCTGTGCTGACAGGATGAGGTGACAGCATGCCCACCAACTCAGACCTGCCTGCAGGATGCAGCCCCAGGAGCAGATGCAACCACACAAGGAAAAAGCCAACAATTGATGAAGGTTTTGTTGATGTATCTGAAGATATGTGGAAATTCTAATGTAAAAAAACATTTAGCAGTTTGCAAGTAAGTGGTAATAATATTTTTTGCTTATGTGACTTTTTTAGCAAGATGGGCAATGATGTCACATAATTGATGATGGTCATTGTACTCTGTCCCATGCCCTTATTTTCACCATCTCCCACCTCTTATCCCAGTCCCTCCTGAATCGCTCCGTCATTCACCCACACATTTAAATGGACAAGAGCACAGAGCATCTGTACGAAACAAGCCTTTTGCATTTAATTTATTTCCACCTATGAGGCAAGATGCTGTTATTGGCTGAAAGCAGTGCTGCCAAAGGAAGTCTCATCTCTTACACTTACCCCAAGAGACCCATACCCACCATCTTTCGGCACCTTGTGTGTCTGGCGTCTGGGTACCGAGCAGAGGTTGTACTTGCAGCAGTGCACAAAATCTTGCATTCACTGCACCAGAAAAAAAAAAAAAAACAAATCATGTCCTGAGAAGTTCCCTAAACATTCCTAAAATAGATTTTTTCCATCATTTAGGGTCACATGCAGAACCCTGGCTGATGAGGTCTGGGAATCTGCTTTTAATTTGCTCATTAGGAGGTGTTTTTACAGTGGCTTTTAGCACTTGTGAGCTTTCTGCTCTTTCTAAACCTCTCACTATGTTTCCAACAGCAAACTGCATAAGGAGGGAATCACCCACTTAGTAGGTCCCATCAATCCCCTAAAATCAATCCTCAATCTAAACTGCCCCCCGGCCCCCTTCTCTCGATATGGTGCCAAAGGCAAAAATTGAACGCGCTCATGTCCCCAGTTCTGCCATGATTGAGAAGTCCTGGGTTGAGTAGATCTGAATGAGCTTTTACCTATCTATCCCAGGAGCGTATCCCGCTGCCTTTGGCAGCTGACGCGAGCACTGGCAGAGCCTCCCACCTGGAGGTGCTGTGGGGAATGCCGAAGATGCCCCATGGGAAGCGTAGAGCCATAACGCGTCCAGGTAGGGTAACTGAGGCAGACGGAGCAGGAACGTGATTGAACTACCCCTGCAGGACTTGGCCAAGGGGCTGGGGCGTGCTGAGCTCCTTCCTCTGTCAGAGGGAGGAAGCAAGCGGAGCAGGTTTTGCCATTTGCATTTGATCAGAGAGCACCAAATGGCAGCGGCAGCAGCGGCAAACCTTGTGGTTTGGGTAAAGAGATATTTCGGTACATTCCCCGGCTCCTCTGTGGCCCAAAAGGTAGCTAGTGGATGGAGAGGGAGAAAAAGAATGTCTCCCTGGGCATAATGGCATAGGGGATGGAGCTGCAGGGACTTACCAGGAAACCAGCAGATGATAGAAGGGCAGATAGAGGTGCACTCAGAGCTGCATCTGAAGGAGGTGGCATATGCCTTGTGTTTTGTATGTGCTTCTCCCTCTACATCACAAAACCTGTCTGCTCTGGACAAAAAATGGGTCCTTGTTCCCTGAGGTCTCCTCCACAGGGGTCTTGAGTGAGTCACAGGGATGATGATGAGGCGCAGCAAGCGGCTCCTCCACGGCCGGTCTGAGTTACTCCTGCACAGGGGAGTGTGCTGAAGAAAACCTTTGCAGGCTAATTCAGTGTGCAGGCTACAGGGCCCTTGTTTGATCTCATTCTTCAGTGCAGTCAGGAGTTTTCCTTCGAAAGAGTTTCCTTTTTTTAACCTGAAAATGCCATTTACTCCAAAGCAAAGCTATCTACAGGAGAAAAGTAGAGTTTCAATATCGGTAAATGGAAATAGTCTGTTGTCAGTGTTTTCAGCTCTGGAGAATACTCCACTGAAAATATTTTTGGTTCAGTGAACATGGAATAAAAAATTTGGGAAAGGTCAACACTAAAATGTTTTGTTGCCATCAGTCCTCTCTGGTCACATTCATTGTAACTCGAGCTTTGATAAAATTTTCCAATTTCTGGCTTTGTTCTGATTCAGGAAAGAGGGGGGAAAAAAAAAAACAAATTAAAACATTTCTGATACTGTGGAAACTTTCACAGGATTGGGAAACAGAATTTCCCACTTAGCCTATTGATTATTCACCAAGTGTCAGGGCTCTTTGCCCTCGTGCTGTACGTCGTAGCGATACATGCACATACTGGGAGAGAGTGACAGCTCTTCTCATCCTAATATCCAGCTGCTAAGCAGGCTGAGGCCTGTGTGACAAAAGCAGGGTGTGTTTGCAGATGCTGCTTGGGAAACGCTTGATTTTACACAAAGCACGAAGATTGTCTCTGTGCTGATAAGTGAGTTTAAAATACAATGGTATTTTGGGGCAGTGGTGAGGAGAAGAGATTGAGACTCTTTTCTGTTTTAGAAAGTCCTTTGAGTGTTCCTTTCCTAGGTTTTGCAGGGATCTTAAGTGCCTTCTCTGAGAAGGTAAGACCACCAGTCAGTGTAGCGTGGCTTGCTCACTTTTCTTTCTGAGCCCAATTTGGGATTATTCCTATCCCACCCTTTGCATTTTAAGCACAACTTCCCAAGTTCCATCACTTCACTAGGACACAGCCGTGTCCAGCAGCACTGACAAGAGAAGGAGCAGATCTGTGGTTTGGGCAAAAGCTGGGAACAAGGTTTTCAAGAATCGGGAGAGCAATTCTCATAGCCACCGGTTTTGGCCAGTATCTGAAGCATGCCCCATGACATATCTGAATTGATAGAGAGAACCTCAGCAAAACTGCTTTACATCCTAGATAATATTTCCTTTGGATGACTCCTGCCTTTCCTGGGTTGCACATAGGTTATAGGTTAAACCAAGGTAGTTTTCTTCCCCTACCTGGCAGCGCTGCAAGTCTCACGTGGTTTCTGAGCAAGAAGTAAGGTTGCTTCCAATCTTCTATGCAGTTCGGAAGTCAGGATGTTTATTTAAGTGTCCAGATTACACGGAGTGGATCAGAGCTCTGAACTTTTCTGGAACTTGTGAAATGGTGGATTATTGGTTTCAGTTCTTGTCAAAGAGGAGGATTCAGGTGACTCTTGGCGTGTTCATATTCCTCCGCTTGTCTTTCCTGCTTTTGTCACCTACCAAAAACATGCTGAGGTCAGGATTCAGCTGGTGGCCTTGCTGGTGGGAGAAGCAAAAACTGGCCTGCAGTTCCCTCTTTTAGCTTTGCGTGAGCTTGCGAGTGCTGACTTTAGTGAAAAATTTGTTTTTGTCGGCATTTAGTGCTGCTTGCATGTTACTCAAGAGGCAGAGAGGCAGTAGACCCTAACTGGTTAAAGTCACTTTTCTGACTGCAAACTTTGCCCCCTCCCCAAAATGCTAATTCCCAGTACCAATCCCAAAAGAGGTGCCCAGCTTCTCCCCTGCTCCCCAACCCTGCTTTTTAGTAAGCATTAGATATTGTGGGGCTTTTTTGCTTGGTTGGTTTTTTTTCAGATCAAAGAACCTGACAATCTCTCTCCTCTTGTTCTGTATCAACTGTCAACTCGGACACAATCCAGAATCACATCAGAGCACTTTTTTTATTTTTCTTTTCCTCACAGGCTGAGGATCCCAAACAGTTGGCTGCAGAACAAGCCCAGGTTTTAGTGCCAACGAGTGTCACTCTGTGGATCCTGGGATGCTTCTGAACAGGTTTCTTTGAGAAATAGGGCGAATCCCAGGGATGGTTTTGCTGAGAGCAGCTTTGCTGACTATCATCCTTCCCATGCAGCCCCCATGCTGTGAGTACTCTGAGCTCTTTTCCCAGGAGGGACTGATCCAGGTGAAGGCAAAGGTTGGGAGAGGAGACTGCAATGTGCTTGTGCCCCCAGCAGCCCTCAGACAAGTTCAGCCATGGCAGCTGGATGTGTGTTACAGTAGCCCTAAAATGTGTATTTCTGATGACAGCTGAAGCTGATGTTGCTTAGGCTCAGACATTGCCCTTAGCCCTGCACCAGTGGGTTTGGCCTGGATCTAAGGCGTGCTCTTCTTTGAGGTCTTGCTGAGATTGCTCCAAGCTGTGCAGCTCTTTGGCAGAGAGCCAACATTTACAAGCCCAGTCGTGGCCACACTCCTGAGAGTGGTAGCCAGGAAAACCTGCAAGAACCATAGGCTCAAAATGTTCCCATGGGGAAGATGACTCCCCTCTGGCTCATTAACTCCTGAAAAGACTTTAGACGGGGCCAGCTTGCCAAAGAAAACCCCAAAACTCAATGACACAGCAACAAGAAACCAGCTGATTAGGTATAACCAGAGTACTTAGCTGCCTCCCTAACCATTGTCCACCCTTATTAATGGTTAAACTCCCTCTCTGTCATCACTTGCTGTTTGTGGCCAATTCAAACTCTTTGAAGTAGGAGGGAGAATGAAGAATGGAGGGAGAACACCAAAGACCTGCTTGTATTCCTCAAGACACCCATTTAAACAGCATCTCTGGTTACCTGTAAGGGGCATTTGCTTTTCTGTCAAGGGATATTTATTTGAATTCAGAAGTGGATGAATGAGCAGGACCCATAGCCTTGTCTTGAACTGGGTGAACGTGTGGCATAACTCCCATCCTTCGTACTTAAGTGGCATCCTTCCCTCATCTCCACTGTACTGCAGAACGTCAGTTTCCTGCTTATTTATCTCCAAGGTCTCCCTGAGGACCTCTTCAAAAATGACGTCTAACTTGCTCAAAGTCACACAAAAAACTGGTGACAACCCAGAAGATTGAGCTGAGGATTTTTCAGTGTGGCACCTGGGTCACTTGCAATGAAGTCCTTCTAGTGCACCTTGAATCTCACAGCAGCCCTTTGGCCTTGGGTACTTGTCCCTCCTTCTTGCACGGGTGGGATGAAGCTGTGCCAGCTTCATGCCTTCACGGGGCCGTGTGCCCCTTGGGCGCCCATGCATGGCACCGCTGGAGTCATGGGCCTTTGCTTGGCCATGGGGCTGTGAGCAGGTAACTCGTGCCCATGGTTGTCTGCCGATGCCTCAGCCCTTTACTGAACTGAAACTGCTGAGAGCGACAGATTCGCTAAGCCACATATTTTTCCTGTCAGATGTTCAGTGAGGATTAAGCTGAGTCCACTTCCTTACTGTCTCTCCTGCCAAATGGCTGTGACGTTATGTTTGAACCAGGTAGGCGTGAACCTTCTCTGGTAGATGCAGACCCATACTCAGCCTTCACCTGAGACTTGAACCAGACTTCACTCAACCCTTCTGTTGAGTTTGAAAAGTTCAGTCAACCTTTTTTTCAACTTTTGCATTCCTCTGCCCTCCTTGGGATTTGGTGGGAGGTAGAGGTGCTGAAATACCCTGAGGAATGCTGCCTCTGGTAGTTTCTGACCCTGCTGAAGCCAGTCTTTCTGATGCTGGTTAACTCTTACCATTTCCAGGCCCAAAAAAATCATGAGCAAGGTTCATGTGGGGGGCCAGGCCAGCAGCTTTGAGTGCTCTCGTTCACAGGTGATTAGTCAAAAATTTCTCTGCTGAGTTTGGTGGCACTGACATCAAATGTACACTGACAGAAGATTTGGGCCCAGCATTTTTCATTGCATATCCTCACTGATGTTGCCATTTCAAAGCCTGATGTAGGATGGAATGAGCAGATCCTACCAGGCAGACTGGCTTGCAGGGCAGTATGCTGGGAAGATGGACTGATACAAGTGCTCTTCCATCCAAAGACATCTCACATGTCATAAATGGTGTCTTTTGGGCTGTCTTTCCTATTCCAACCCTGATCTACTACCCTATGTTCCTGCAGATGCTGCTGCGGTCCTTTTGTTGCCCTGAGAATCAGCTGAGCCTCAGATGGGCTGAGGTAGGTCTGAGGGCATCAGGGCCACCCAGGACATGTGTGACACATGTCTTTAGAGCCATCAAGTAGCTGAGCAACAAAACATTATGCAGGAAATAATGCACCTTTTGCAGATAATTAACAACATCAGCCAGTGATATTTCAGCCAGGCAGGGTGGCTTGAGTGGCTGCCATCTGCCCAGCACTGCCATTGAGATCACACCATCCTTGCACAGCAAGAAAAAATTGACTGGGGGGGAAGAGGGAAGTGGAAATGGAGTTCTCCTGTTTAAAACCTGTTAATGAAATATCATTTAATCAACTGCAAAAATAAGATTAGTTACTTCTGCATCTTCCCAAACACGTATTCACGTGATGCCACAGCTCTTCTCAGAAGCAAGCTCTCCAAAGGATGACATTGCCAGCAAGGGAGGGCAGTTGAGTTTCAGGAAGGCTATTGTCTTATAGCATAGGGGAGACAAGTGCTTGAGGGCTTGAGTCTGAGGTTGACAGCCACTCACATGTAAGTATTCTGCTAATATTTTGTCATCTACAGGAGTAAGGGGAGACCAGTATCACTTTGACAGTGAGGTACATGCACCCTCGTGTTTCCTGAGAAATAGCTGAAAGAGGAGTTATGGAACCTGAAGGCAGTAATGCCTCCAGTGGGATCAGGAGAGCACCAGATTCAGCAGCTCTACCTGAGTCAAAGAGCAGGTGAGGCCCTAAGGATGCTGCTTTATTCCCTTGCTGGCTTTTCCTACTTCTCAGGGGAGACAGGGTGACTCCCAAGAATATCATCTCCCCACAGGCAGCAGCCACCTCATTACATCCACCACGCTCTGAAACCACATTGAGATGGTCCACTGCCTGGTTGCACTCACAGAAGATGTCTCACTAGGGCCTCATCAGCTTCTTCATCTCCTCCCAGAGGTAAAACATGATGGACCGTGACCAGTTCCTTACTTCACCTCAACTCACTGCTCTTTCTCCCTTCTCTCTCTGTAGCTGCCCAGGCTGCTTGTCAGCACCTCCACCGTAGTCTCGGTGACAGTGTGCAGCAGGAGGGGGTTGCATCTCCAAGCCATGCTGGCTTAGGGGCTGGAGGATACCATGCAACCTTGAACCCCACTATCCATATCTACAGATCAGTGACCTGAAGCAATGCTCTTCCTTGACTCTGATACTTGTACCCAGACGATGGGTAAGTTTAGCCAGTAAAGATTTTTTCTGATGTTGCTAATGTGATGAAACAAAGACCTAGCAAAACAAAATGTAACTAGTGCCCAGTTGCCTCTTTATCTGGCTGTGTTTTATTTGCACAAGCTGAAGAACTTCATGGTGCCAGGGAGAATGTGATAGAAGTTTCTTTGTCTCATAAATTATTTTGGCCCGGTCTTCCCCAGGGAGATAGGGCATGAGAGCAGAAGCTGGCAGCATGGGTTCTGCTCCCAGCTTTGGCACTGACCTGCTGCGTGACCTTGGACAACTCACTTCACCTCCTCTGAGCTTCTGTTTCCCCTCCTCTCCTTTGTCTGCCTTGTTTATTTGGACTGTCAACTCCTAGAGAAAGGAATTTAGCCTCCCTGGCTGCTTGCAGATTGCATAGCATGATGGGAGCCCAATCAGACTTGCTCCTGAGAGGTACCAACAGTGAAAAATTCATAACTATAACTAAAAACTCACATTTGCTAAACAATCGTATGGGAGTTTTTAAATATAAGGTGACACATGTGAACTAGTGGGACATCTCTGGCACTTCACCATGCTTGTCCCGGAGCAGCAACTGCTGTTTCTTTCCTTTTCCATGGCCACACCGAAGGCCCTATCTACTAGCTCTGTAAATTTTGACATCGTCTGCTCTCTGTCCCAGCTGCACAGTGGGAGGAGTGGAAAGCATCTGCCAGAGAAAAGGGGGAGTTTGTTGGAGGTAATGAAAAAAGCTCCTCTTGGAGTCCTCCCCCTGGTGAACATCTGGACAGATAACAGCTCTTCTGAGAGAGACTGAAAGAGGTGGAGAGGCCTCCTGGAAAGGGCAGGGAAATGCTCCACCTCAGACCTGGTCAATGCCAAGGGCAGAAAACCTGAGAGAGGCTTTCGGGGCTGACACGGACCCTGTCCTCTAGAGGTTGAGGACAGAACGGATGAAACCAAGCCACCAAAAGCTTACAGGGCAGATTGTCTTTTGGTGAAACCACAAGAGCCTTGATCCTAGAATATACCTCTCTTAGGCAAGTGTTGCAGCCTTGAAATGCATTTAACCATATGGATGGTATCAAGAGGTGTAATAACAGGTTTCCAATTGCATTGATGGCTTTGGAGGAGACTCCGTGCTCACCTGCTGTCTTCTCCTCCACTCAGCAAGTCCTCCTGGCTGTTCCTCAGCCAAGAGCATGCCTTCCTTCTCCCACCAAGTGCTCCACAACTGGCACTAAAGGACATCATCACATCCTTTCCTCTACAGGCCGCTCCACATCCACTGTGAAGAGCAGATTGTTTCTCTAACACATCGAGGATGCTTGTGCACTCATCTGCTTTTAACACATCTTCAACGTATTGCTCACCTTGGCTTTCTCAAGCCCAGTCATAGGGGGGTGTCTGCTGGGAGCAGTGCAAAGAGAAGCTCCTGAAGTGATGCTTTCTAATTGAGAGGACCAGAGGGCAGATGCTACCTGCTGTTAGAGAAAGCCAAGCAGGCTCTTAAGCCAGCAACCAGAGAGCAATGCAGGATTGTTCCCACCCAGTGCTGTTCTCCTGTGTTTTGCCCGTTCACAGCTGCTTCAGCAAAGGTCCTTTCCTTGCCATCCACTGCAGGAGTTTCCCTTTCATGTGAATCCTTCCAACCCTGGCAAAGCTTGGGGCTGCTTCTGTCTCCTGATGCATCAGGTGGCATGAAGTGGGCATAGGATGATCTAAGAGAATAAACCCTACCTGGCCTTAATTCCCTCCTCCCCACCACAATAGATGTGCAGGAAGCTCAGGAGAGGGATGAAGCTCATTGAAGAGCAATGATCAGGTGCAGGGCGAGATGGAGTGAGGATTCCCCCTGTGCATTGCAATCGAGGGTGTTTACAGATCTGTGGTTTGCTGCACACACTCTGAGGCCATTGCCACATAAAACAGGTGAAGGGCAGCAGCTGCCTATTTAAAAGAAACATAAGAAAAGAAGAAAAAATAATTTTAAAAAATCTGTTTTTCAGAGCTCACGGGTTGCTGTTAAGCAGCTCCTCCTTCCTGTGGCAGTAGCTAGAGCTCAGAGACCACTGCAGACATGCAGTTGCCAGCGTCTGAAGGGCGAAATTCCTGCGTCTCAGTCTCCAAATTCCTCAAATAAGTCCCTCCAATTTTTATGTTTTCATAAAGACATGGCCTGCTGCCGGGTGACCTGGAAGAGGCATCACAGTGCTTTGTCAGCACACTCGCCTCACTTCAAAAGCTAAGGACCAAATTGTCTTATTAATCATTTAAAAAGTGGGGAGGGGAAAAAAAATAAAAGGCACAGTTCTGGCTAATTGGGGGGGGGAGAATGAGGTCAGAGTTCATTTTTCTCTCCATTGCCGCTTCACAGTTCACTGGTTGACAAGGAAAGCAAGATAACAAGAGGCTGGAGATAGTTCAGGGACCAACCTCCCTCTTCCAGGGAGAAGTGGGGGAGTTCGGGGCTCTCTCATGGATGGAGAGGTGGCTGCACTGGCTGCCGAGGGGATGCCATGAGCTACTCCAGGAGGGAGGGAGTGAGCAGAGTGTTGTGACCCCTGAAACACATGGAGCAAGGGGGAACTGTCTTCATTTTTTACCACCCCATAAACATACTGAGATCAGTGCTGCTCGCAGGGATGTCTGAGTCTCCCGTCACCAGTGGCCGTGAAGGAATTCAAGCGGATGCATTCGATTCAGTCTCAGCCTTGGGGTTTATCCACTCTCTGCTTTTTTGGTTTCTTTTCAGTTTAACAACTTTGCAAAAGTATAGATGGGAGGGCAGAGCAGAGTCCTGGTGCTCCTTCCCACTCAGAACAATGCCTGCCAAACCAGCCTGCCCTCCCTCAATCCCCTACGGTTGCTCCTGCTATGAGTGGTGACTGCCGGAGTAACCGAGACCTCCTCAGGAGCGTGAGATCCAGAATCATTCATTTTATGGGGCCCTCCTGCAAGAGCAAGGGATTTGTTACCCTGACTCCTGCTGGGGAAGCGCTTCCTTAGCCAGAATGTGAAACTCAATCCAGCACAGGCTCTGACATTCAAGCTGGGTTATTTGAGGCGATTTGGTTATGCAGGGCCCGATCCCAGCAGTGGTTACGCGGGCTCCTCATGCTGTCCCAACCGCTTAAATGGTAACTCCAGCTGGAGAGCACAAAGCCTGTGTGCTGTGGCTGGTTTTAGGGGTGTGGAGGGAGGAAAAGGGTCAGAAGAAGGAATTGCAACCAAGGGTGTAGTAGTGAAGTGTAGGGAAGACCCCTGTGCTGGAGGACACACGGTAGGATGGGATGTTTGGTTTTGCAAGCACAAGCAGTGGACTCTGGCAGGTGGCTTGGGACCTTCTCTGGCAGTGTCGCGTGTGGTAATTCCAGTGTTAATTCCAGTGTTAAGCTTTCTGCTGCAGAACATGAAGTGATGGCTAAAACTCCTAAATCAACAAGGGTTGTGTTAACAAGGCAGGAGAGTTTCAAGAGGATGTGAGCAAACAGTGCCAGCAAAATATCACAGGAATAACGTCAAGATTGGTTCAGGCAAATGGACCTGTTTGACTCTGGATTCACACAGGCGGTTCACCATCACTTATTGGTGTCCTTACCAAATATAAAACTTATGTCTGCAGTTCAGTGCTGGTTTTGAAATCACTATGATTTCAGTCAGGAATTAGGAGCCCAACATCAGCCATCCTCGACTCATCCTGCCTCACTTCAGCTGTCTCCAGCGTAGGTCTTCACAAGGGGGCTGGGTGGCCAAACTCCTATAATAGCCACAGGTGGTCTAGTCAATGCAGAGACATTTGCAGAGCATTTCACGTCATCCTAAAGTGGACACCTACACCTAGTTGCAGGAGCAACCCCATAACTATGTGAAGAATAACTGTGTCCAAGAGGCTGTGGCTCTGTCATCACTGCTGCTTGTAAGTACAGGAACTGTGTTTAGAAGCAGAAGCTATTTTTGGACAGTGAAGCAAGACCTCTTGGACTATGGAGAGTCTCCAGGTGGCACCTGAAATTTTTCTTTGATGTTTTTAGGAGCACATTCAAAAATAAGGACGTGCACATTGGACGTCAAGCACAGCTGCTCACAACAGGAGTCCACAGAAGGAATGGGAGCCTTTTGTAGAGCGTATTTCATTTGAAAGGTGCAGAGTTGTCATGGCAAGCAGACTAGTAGCCTACAGAGCTTAAAATACTGCTTTCAACAGAATGAGGAGCTGAGCTGTCACTCCTGAATGTAGTGAGTTGTACAGAGGTGTACCCATCACTTTCACAAACTGTAAATTTCCCAGCACATGCCTCCATCTTCCTGCATCTTTGCTCTTTACCTTCAGTCAGATATTCAATAAGAGGGGAGGGAGGGAGACTGTCCAAAGCAGAGACCCAAAGGTTTGCTGAGAATGTCTGATGCAGAGCTCTGTCTGATCAAGGCAGTGTGGGTGAACAGAGCAAGGGTTACGGGCTCCTCGTACCTGCTTTGGGTGCCAGCAGCTATTCAATGACCTGTATGATGAAGGTCAGGCCAGGTGCTCACAACAGCCTGTGAATCTCTGTCTGTATCAAACACGGGCTTATTGGGCTGAGGGATTGTTTTCTGGGAGGTGTGGTCTAAAGGTAGGATCAAAACCAAGGTTCTGAAGTTTTTTTCCTCGATCGAGCATGTGCAGAGCAGGCAGGGGGAATGTGAGGTGAGAAAGATGTTGTTAAACCCCTGTAAGAGGTTAGCCCATTTCCTGAAGGCCACCCAAGTCCCCACCAGCAGTGCTGGTGGTGTGGCAGCACCAGGGGATGAGCAGGTAAAAGGCATTTGGGCCGGACACCAGATAAACAGTAACAAGCTCCAGCACAGCCAGTTCCACCATAGCACAAAATATCCTCAAAACCGCCCGGAAATGGTGCGACACGTGAAATGGAGCAGTGGAGAACAAGGGCTGAGCAGAGGGTTATAAACATCTCCAAAGACCACGTCCCCTGGCCTCTCCAGACAGATGGACCATCCCTCTCTTTCCTCCCAACCCCATGTTTCCCTAACGCAGGATAATTCCAAATTGCTTTCGCTGTGGAAGTAACAACATGTTGTTTTCTTTCCTATTTTTTTTCTTGTTTGGCTGGGATATAATAAGGACCTTTCTGCATTTAGACATGAGGGAAGAGAAGGAAAACAGCCTTGTTTTCAAGATGACAGGGTCTCTTCCTCCGTTGCTCAACTACCCATTTGCACAAGGCTTTCTGGCCCCGTAGTAGCCTGTTACCCTGGAGAGTATTGTCGACATGGGGAGGCGAGGCAGTGTTGGAAGGTAGCCTGAGGATAACAGGCGTTATAAAGAGGAATTTTTTTCCCTGCTGTTTTTGTTTGTTTTACCACAGAGGCTCAGAGGAGCTGGCCAAGAGCCTCACACAGCAGGTGCTGCCTGGGAATGCAAGGGGAGCAAAATTCCTACTAAATGGAAGCATTATTTGACACCAACGCCTTTCGCAATTTTTTCTTTTGTTTCAGACAAACTCCAAGGCCTCCTGGGCTTTGTGGTCAGAGCTGAGTTGGACTCTCCTGCAGGGGAGGAAAGGGAAGTAGTAAGGGTGTCCCCAAACATGCCAAAGACTTGGGTGACAGAGACTAAGCCTTCTGGAAATAATACTGCTGGGTTCCCACAGAAGTAGTGAGAGGGCCAAGAAATAAAAGAAAAATCCCCTTTGACTCCCTCACAGCAGTTTTTTATCTTTTTTTTTTTAATTTTTATTATCTCTTTTTTTTTTTTTTCTCTAATGAAGAAGAGATTGAGCCTGCACACCCACACCAAAATGCCTTGGCTGTTTGGAGACCTCTGAGCCTCAATCCAGAGGAACGGGTCACAGCTCTGCTTGGCTTGGCTGTTTTTCTCCCATGGCTGTTGCAAGACTGGAGGAGGGAGTCAGTGTGACCAGGGGAACACAGACCAGCTCCTGCCTTCACCAGAGCCTTCCTCTTCCTCTCAGTCCTTCAGCTCCTCTCCTTTCCTTTGGCACCTCAGCTCCTTGCCTGTAGGAGCCACGTGGGGATGGTAACTTAGCAGCATGAGACATGCAGCTATTTCATAAGTGAAGGGTAGAAATACCCAGAAAGAAGGAAGTCAGAATTTTCCAGAAATGACAGGCAGTGCCACACGCTTTACATCTGCTCTTCAGTTGGTTTTTTTTCCTCAGGCAGGCTGCCTCTGTCCAGATGCTCTCCTCCTACCAGCCAAACCATGGTCTCAGGCAAAGATGTGGTTTTTCATGCCCTCAGTTGATGAAGTGAACAGTCCATTTCCAGAACCAAGGAATATGCCATAACTGGCCGTGCCTGCAGCCTTCAGGTACATCTCTCTCATCCTCAAGCAAAGGGACTGTGTTCTTGTTTCCTCTGCGCTTTGCGTGCTGGGCTCACACTAACTGATAGAGCCCTGGAGTGCTTCTCTAAGGCCAGTACTATCAATATTAATGATTTTATTGCCCTTCCACACTCTTTGGTTGCTGGGAGGCCAACAGTCCTCCAGCCTGGATGTTTTACGCAGCGCTGTATGAGATGCAGCCGCATTCCTTAGCTATAAGTCTTTAGGATCACGCACCAGCTCTTCAAAACAAGTTCAGAGCATGACTCCCAGCTGGACGGATGACGTAGCTTTTCAGGCCCAGAGGTAAAACCTGGGAGTATTAGCAACACTGTGATGAGGTGGTACCCACATTCCTGCCACTAACGTCACCAGCATTTCTGCCTGGCAGCATGCAGCTACGGCATTCCTCAGCCCAAGCAGCAGCTTTTTTGACTTGAATTTCACATACTGCAAAAGATGGGGGAATCCACGTGAGCCGAGTATCTGATCCTTCACAGCTCTTCCACTGCTGTTTATTAAGTATGCTAAAAATAATGAAAGCAAATGACATTTGGATGAAGGGGAGCAAAGCAAAGAGTTCAGAAAAAGAAATTGAAATGAGCCTCTTTCAGAAGGTCACTGATGTAGCATTAAAATTTCTGCCCTCTCAGAAAAGAAGAAAGGAAGGATAATACTGAACAAAATTTAAAAGCTTCTGGTGCAGACTGGCAACAGTGAGAAAATTATGTCCTTGAGAAAGAACCAGAAGGACAAACTAAGGCAGTGATCTGGCCCTTCAGGATCAGGAGTCCCAATGAATGGTATAGCCACTGAAAAATAGAAAGGATACAGAATCAGAGTGCACAGTTAATTTCAGAGCTGGCAAAATTGACTTAATGGCATGAGAGATAGATCTATCTCCATGTCAAAAAGGAATGGGGAGAGAGTAATTAAGTACAATGCTTCTGTTGAGGGAGATGGGTGAAGTGTTCAGAAGCCCTTTGGCAAAGCTGGTCACAGCCTTTGTTTCAGCAAGGAATGCCAGTTTGGTTTTTGCATCAGCAAGTTTGATTTCTGATCATTTTTCTGAATGAAAGTATTTTGAAAAATATTTTTGAAATATCCCAAGTGAATTTTCTCTGCATTATTTAAGATCAAATAATCATGTGAGCAATGGTGCAAAAAGTTTTAAATAGCCAGAACTGCAGTAAAGTTGACTCACAAATATTTTTGATATATCTGCCTTTTGTCCAGGTGTTGGGCAACTCCAAAGTTTGAAGACCGTAGCTTGCCAGGCAATGCTACTCAGCTATAGAGTGGAGAAAAGTGCAAAACTGATAGCCAGTTATGAAGCCAAACAAAAGCAAATTAGAAACAAGGCACATTTTTTTAACGTGAGCTTCAAAACCAAGTAAGGTGTTGAGCCTCCAACTTCTGATGTGTTCACGTTCCCCTATCTTGTTATGTCCGGAGCTGGCTGTTTTTCTGGAAGATGCAGCAAAGCTACTTACTGGGCTCGGTACTGGGCTAATTGGCTGCAACTGAATGGCTTTGAAATATAGGAAGTCATACCAGATGTTCTCATGGTTCCTTCTGGCCTTAAACCCTGTGAATCTATGAATGAGTTTCTGAATCTGTGAAATCCCAAGTCCTAAGAATACAAACATATGAGTAGAGTTATATTTCTGGCCTCTGGAACAGCAGAAAGATATTGAATGTGCATTGTTGCGATAAATCAAAGAAGCAGCTAAATCAGAGCTGTAATAAAAGTCAACTGCAGATCTTTGTGCAGAAGTCGGTCATGTGTCATGTGAGGACAAGGTTCAGAGAAGTGTTTCTCAACATCTGAAATGATTGCTTTTTGGCGCAGCCCCTTCCAAGCACTGGGGTGGAGATCCTCCTCCGGACTTGGTCCTCAATGCCACACAGGAGCTCACTTGACAAGTGACGATCAATGAGGCACTGAACGCTGTTGACCACAGTGTAATTGAGATGAGCATCCCTGCCATGAAAACTAGCAGCAAGACATTCAAGTCAAGAGAAAGGGGTTTTGTTTTGTTGGACTTCCTTAAGGGGAAGCCTGTCAAAACTGAGGAAATTGAAATCTGTAGTCAGCAAGAAAGCTACTCAGGCATGATCTAAGCACGGTCACACCAAGCATGTATCTACCCACTCCTCTCTTCTGAAAATGGAAGAAGAGCAGCTACAAAAAAACTCAAAAAAACCAAACCAAAAGAACCCCAAAAGAATTATGATACTTTTGTGTCATTTAATAGCATTTTTAAGTAATCTGGTTTGGTTTGGGAGGAAGTCCTCTGTATGCCCCAGAACCAGATCCAGGTGACATAAATTTGAGTCTCGCCACTGAAATGCTTTCCTGCCAAGCTCTGAGCATCTCAGTTTCCTGCCACCACCATCTCTCTCTGCTATGTCTCTGGCTGGAGAAGGCATCAGATTGGGCAGGAGCCACCTGGGACCCAATGTGCCTCATCAGCACGATGTGGAGCGATTCCTAAGATGCATGGTTGGCCACTGTGATGCAAACCTCCCTTCTCCATGCATGAGCATGCTGGAGCTTTGCACGATGGGCATGTTTAGATGGCTGCTTTAAAGCAACCCTTCAAGAAATGGACACCTTGTTTGAACGAAACAGTCAGGAAAAAAGCATGTGCTGCCAAAATTCTCCAGCAAAGCACCCGTATTATATAATACCCAGCTACGTGTGTTGTGCCGAGTACGGTATGTCATTCGCAGAGGGCCCACTGCTGCTCTAACGTAACCACCAATGTCACGCAACGCTGGGCGAAGCAACGAGCATGGCAATATCACCAAGCAATACATAATGCCAATGACAGTGGAACTAATGTAGAGGCGATTATCCTTACATTATTCAACACTTCCAATTGCTCTCTGTTTTAAGTGGCTACATGATGTAATAATACATAAATACTGTAATGAAGGGTTTATTTATAGGCATCCTCAGAGTTACTGGTGAAAGTGTTAATGCATTTTTCCCACACTATGTTCATTGACCGCAGCAGAGCAACCCATTTGCAAGGGATGGTGTCAAAAGAGTGTTCAAGCCATTCTTCAGTGGCAGGAACAGGTGAATGGCAAATGCAGCCAGCAGAGTAATCAGCTCTAAATAGGGAAGGAAAAGAGAAGCAAAAAAGTGAAGGTGAAGAGAGGACATGCCTCACATGGAAAAAGAGGGTTAAAGCGTCTCTAAAGCTGACAACTGCTTCCCAGCCTGGGGACCGAAGGACTCCCTGGAGCAGTAGGAGCTTGCAGCCAGCTCTCATTTAAGACATGAGTGTTGAGGGGCAGAGTGATCAGAGCTTGGGCTGTGTCAAAGACAGGAATTAAAGCATCTTCAGGTCTCAGAAATCTGGACTGATGCCATTCATGCTGCCAGAGTCATAACAGCAGCGGCCTTAGTTGATCTGGTGTTCCTATGTAATCCTTCACACCCTTCACTTTTCCAAACCGCCCTGGAGCTGCCAGTAGCTTCCAGGTGTTTCTTCCTCCTCTCTGAGGATGGTGTATGGAGAGGAAAACGGCAGGTCTTGAATGGTTGAAGAGGCAGGGTTTCAGGAGGACTACGTGGCATTTGCAGAGACACCACAACTCTCCCATTCCTACGCTCCATCTGCAAGGAGAGTTCCCTTTCACTCTGAAAATGGCAAAAACAGGAAAAAGCAGGAAGAAAAATACTCCCTTTTCACTTGTGGGAGAAAAGTGTGATTTCATCATTGCAAAAGTGTGGGTTTCTTGGGATGTGTAGGAGAAGCCACAACTACCTGGAGAGACAAAGTGGTAGAGATGGGATTTCTACCTCTCTAATCCATCTTCCTCCTGTGCCACACCATGTCTTGCCCCATACCTGAGCCCCTTGTGTCATATGCTGACCTGGAAAGAGCTACTTTTCAGAAATTCACCTGCTAATTGCATTCCCCTATTTGGGGATGAGCTTTCCCTGCCTCTGAATCTACTGGAGCATGCAGCTCATCATTCCTTGCAGGGTTTATCATGTCTTCCCATTAATGATTCTTAGAGCGGCAAAGCCCTGGCAAGACTTGTAGGGAAAACATCTAAGCTCCTCCACCCAGTTTACAACTTTCCCATTCATCTTTCTTAGAATCTGCCGTCCTGAGAGCCTGAAAATCCTGCACATCAACGTGAGCTTTTAGTGTGAAGCAGAGCAAGAAATGGGGCATCAGCTTTCCATGCAAGAATGACAGCAGGAGGGGACGTACCTTCCTCCACTACACTGGCACGCTGCCGGCAAGTGCAAGTAACTGCCTTTTTTTTTATCCTGTTTCACAACAAACAGAGCTGCACTGTAAACAGCATTCATCACACAGGGAGTTCCACTTAGAACTGGGTGAATGCTAGAAAAATACTATTTACAAGTCCTCCCTCAAATAAAACCCATGAGTTTATTTTGGCACGGGGCGGCGATTCTCCTAGTGACCGCTTCTGGCAAGCGACCAGGCAGGTACAGCGCCGCTGGCTGAAGTACTCGGAGGATGGGGACACATTGCAGATACTTGCGTAAAGCGGAACCGTTGGAGAAATGCGTGTGCAAATCCGTGTTTACGCAGCTCTGCTCAGCAAGGTGTTTGCATAACTGGTTTTTAGAGCTGCCCGTGGGTTCGGGACTCCTCAAATCAAAGTGGAGAAGCTCCGCAGTGTGACAGAGGTAAACAGGACACAAGCAGAAACTCACTGAGAAGAGCACAAATAAAAAATAAAACCCCAAAACCGGGCAAATGACAAATAGTCAAACTGCAGTCAGGCTGCACAGTTTACAAGGACTGAAGAATGGCCAGAGAAACTGTCCACATAATAACAGCGTGTCACACAGGTCTGTGAAGTTCCTGCAGCCTTTGCAAACCCAGGCCTAAATTCAACGTGATTTACTCAGAGTGGTTCATACAATTACAATTAGGTGAGCATGTAAATATCTCACTGGAACAGGGCCAGGAGATGGGGCTACAGTTGCTTGGTTAATTGAGTTTGGTGACTAGTCATCCAGCTATATTTCCTCTGGGATCGACGCATGGAGCGGGTCGACTGGTGCTGGAAGAATTAAGGATGGGAATTGCGGGAAGGGCAACGGGAGACCTGACCAGGCTGGATCACTGGGGTGGGCAGGGCTGACGTTCAGTAGGTGGCACCTCTGAGCAGGGACCTAAAGCAGGTGCCACCTCACACCCCCAGAGCTTCCAAACCCTTCTCCTGACCCCATCAGAGACTTAACCATGTGCTGGCTGTAACCGATGGGTCTGCATGTGAAAGCCATTGTGCTGGCTGGAAAAGCTTCGGTTCTGTTTTGTTTGCGTTGATAATTTCCTACAAATGCAATTACCAGGGGATAAATTAAATTAGGTTGTAACATTATTTTGAACATCTTTTCTGGTTTGCTTTACTTCAGATTTTCTGAGAGGCCAGTGTTTACAGTTAAAAGTACAACTTGGCAGGAGTACAATCAGGAGTGAGCAACACATACCCGCAAACAAAACCATTAAGACCATTTAGAAAATGTTTGCCGAAGACAATCGAGTGTTACAGGACTAATTTCCCACTTGGTCATCATGATCTTATGTCAACATTAACACCATTGACTTCAGCTGAGCCCTACAGGCATAAAGCTTGTTCGATGGGGTGGAAAACTGTCCCAGTTTAGGATGATGTAAATCGCATTACTTAAAAGACAAGCAAAGCCCAGGAGCGTGTAAGTACCCTGAAGTCTCTAGGTTGAGCCTCTTTTCCGACGAAAACAAAGGCAGAGCATCTGGGTACTGGGAAGGACTGGAATCAGGTGCCATTGGGAAGGCATGGCCACCAGCAAGGCACCTTTTTGGGCTGGATGCATAGTTTAGGACAGGATGGATGCTCTGGAGAATGGAGAGAAAGGTCTGTCTTCCTCCCTGTGCACATCCAGCCACCAATACCTTATTATTTGTCATTGTTTCATGTTCCTCCATTTTCAGAACAATATTTAACTTATTCCTGACAGTCTAGGAGCTGTTTTAAAAGCTCCTCAAATCCTCCTTATATTTTTTATTGTCTGTATGTTTATAGATGGAGAGATATATAAATCAGAAAAAAAGATAGGAGGTGTTTTTCAGCTGGTTGATCACCGGGGTTTTTGTTGTGGGTTTTGTTTTTTTTTTTTCTTTTTTAGAAGAGCAATTACATTAGACATTTTGGGTTGACCACTGGGATGTGTAAAACAGTTTGGGAGAGGAAAAGGTCTGTGAATATTTCAGGGTAATTAATAACAGTTAGTCCCAGACTCAGGGGAAAGAAAAAAAAAAAAAAAGAAGCAAAGAAAAAGAGAGAACAGCTTTCGCCTGTTACTGATTTCCTTTTTGGTTACAGGGGCCATTGTTTGTTTTAATGACAGGAAAAGAGAGCTGTCAGAAGATATTTGCATAGTGCAAATAGGGTCACAAATCAGAGGGACCGAGGAGATCGTTTAGCAGCGAGCCAGCAGCCATCGGTGTGCAACCACCAGAGCAAGGTTGTTTTCTGGGCTGTGAGGACAAGCTGGTAGTTGGTAGTTTCTTTCCACAAGCAGGTGAGGGCTCGGGCAGATTTTGGGGAGAAGCGGTTCCAGCTCGTGGCAGGGTCCGCCAAGCTCTCGTGAAGGCGTTGCTGTTTGTTTATTTTCCTCGCTGTGTGCTTAAGATGCATTCTTTGAAACTGTAGCTGACGGATCTGTTTGTGTAGACTGCGCTGCTGGTGAGTTAGAGCAGGGGGTTGTGTTCATTTGGGAAAAGAGAAAGAATCCTGGCCATCAGAAATGTTTACTATATCAGGAAATGAATTCACTACTTGAGGGTTCCAGTGGATATAAAACAAAAATTAAAACAAGAGCCTTGTATAAACCCACTTGGTATTGTCTCCTCCATAAACAGCCCCATACGTGACAAAGCTCAGAGTGAGCGACAGAGGTAGTTTTATAGGGGCATGTGGAGGGGAGTTAATTGCTGTCGTGTTTTGATTTTTTTTTTGCACATGTTGGTGAGTCTGAAGCGAAATCTGGTCATCTTTTCTTCCTCCTGTTCCAGAGAGAGCTGAGCCTTTGCTGAGAAATAACACTAGGCAAAATGACTTCAAGCTGTCACCATTACACAACCTAAACTTTATTTCTTCATTAATGCATTACAGAGCAAAAAAACAATGAGAGCATTCCTCTGGAATGTGTGTTTACTGAGCGCAAAACGATATGTTTACTGAAATAGCAGTTGCTGCCGGGTTACCCAGTGGGAGAGAGCTTTCTCTTTCCGCATTGGTCCCAGATCCCGGTGCCGCTTTGCTCTGCAGCCTTTGGTGCCAGCAATTTCCCCCTGTCACCCTGGTCCCTGTGCAAGGAGAGGCTGAGGGGGTCTCGCGGGAAAAAGCAGCCGAGGCTCAGCATCAACCAGCAGCACCTTTCCAGTGGCTCCTGGAAGCCCTGGAGGAAAAGAAAAAAAGAATGGAGATTTCGAGGCATCCCTTCCTGGAAAAAGCAGGAGTGAGAGGAGAAAGGGCTAAGCTTGGGATTTTGGGGCTGGCAGCAGTGCTACTGTTGGCGAGGGAGCAGGAGAGATGCTCGAGATGGAGGACAGGTGCCGGTAGCATGTGGGGAAGGGTTCCTCCCCAAAGAGTGGGCAGAGGTGATGGTCAGGGACTGGCAGAGCAGATCCTGGGTGCAGCAGTGCTGGGGGAACACGCCACAGGAGGAAGGGTGGGAGGGCAGATGATGTCCTTTGTGGTCACAGTAATGAAAACATCATTCCCGATGGCTGGGCTGTGATGGGAATGTTGCAAACACCCCAAACAAAAACAGTCAGGGGAGGGTAGAAAGGGAGTCAAATAGACAAAGGAAAATAATCCTTTGATGGAGCTTTCTTCATTATCCCAAGAGTCAAAGCAAGCCGTGAGTGCGCTGTTACGTGTGCACACACAGGTGCTCACACACACACACCCTCCTACGTGCCCCATCTCAGCAATTCAAAGGTGGTTGGATTTTTGTTGCTTTTTTTCCTCTCTATTCTACTAAGATTCAGGCAGCAAAAACAATAATTGAGGAGCTTTTGCTCAGTACAACTGCCAAGCAGACATCAGGTTGGCTGCAGCACTGTTTGGTGTGGATCCGGCTCTCCAGTGATTCATAACCAGCCCAATCGGAACAGGGTTCATCAGTGCCCCAACCAACAAAAACACAACTGCAGTGTTTTCTGTCCGTTCCCTTCGCTTTTAAAGAGAAATACACACACATGCGCTGAGGAAAAACAAAACCAGAGAGTGCTTTCTAACCTGGTACAGCATATTACACTAATTAAGTGATGCTGTTACTCATGCATCATTCACGACCCTGCCAAAACTGGGAACAAACAGTCCCTATGATCTGGATAGGACTGTCTGAGCTGAACTTTGCGGAGTTGTCTGATCTGAAAAAGCCCAAAAAGGAAACATCCTTCCCTGCTGCTAATTCCCTGCAGTTGGCACGGTACTGGGCAGCACTCTTGCCCTCACCTGCTTCTTTACATTCACACATTGATCTTCTTGTCCAACAGTGACTGCAGGGGAGGCAAAGGGACCTGCACAATGTCACATGTTGTCATCTTTCCACTGGTTTGCAGCAAAGACCTCGGAGGATCTGCTTTGGATCAACATCTGCCATGGCAGGAACATCCTGGGAGGAGGTTGCACTCAAGCATCATCTCAACCCTGGAGGTCAAAGCATGTCCTTGCTGAGATGTCCTTTTTAGTGACTCATCTGCAACCTGGGGTCACTGGTGCAAAGAGAGACAGCAGTGTTGTCCCCAGAAACCCTTCTTGCTGAGGTGTGGAGGAGGGCTGGGAAGTCACAGAATCACAGAATCATCTAGGTTGGAAAAGACCCATGGGATCATCGTGTCCAACCATTCACCCTACTCTACAAGTTCACCCCTAGACCATATCCCCCAACACTACGTCTAAGCAATTCTTAAACACATCCAGGGATGGCGATTCAACCACCTCCCTGGGAAGCCTATTCCAATATCCCACCACTCTTTCTGTGAAGAATATTTTCCTAGTGTCCAGTCTAAACCTGCCTTGTTTCAGCTTGAAGCCATTCCCTCTGGTTCTGTCACTAATTACCGAGAGAAGAGACCAGCACCAACCTCTCTACAATGTCCTTTCAGGTAGTTGTAGAGAGTGATGAGGTCTTCCCTCAGACTCCTCTTCCTCAAACTAAACAGACCTAGCTCCTTCAAACAGTCCTCATATAATTTATTCTCCAGTCCTTTGACCAGCTTCATTGCCCTCCTCTGCCCCTGCTCCAGCACCTCGATATCTTTGAAGTCCTTCGAGGTACAGCCATGGCTGAGAGGGGCCCGGGAAGTGTGCTATTTGTGTATGTGCCACGTATGTGTCTCAGCTCCACGCTGAGGAGGATTGACAGGAGCTGCAGAAAGGCTGAGTAAAATTTTCCAAAATACCTAAGTGAAGTAGAAGGCTCCTATCCTATTTTTAAAACGTGACTGAAGCACGTGAGGCCCAGAGCCTTAAAGGTACCTCTGCAGATAGCTTCTATAGAGCTGAGCACCTAAAAGAGCTGAGTACCTCCATCCCACTGCCCTGGTCACCTGTCTTCCCCCCAGTCTGGGGTCCCCTCCCCTCCTGGTCACTGTGGTTCAGCCCCCAACACCCATCAAGTTGCTTCTTCTGCAAGTCCTGCAGGGACCTGTGCAGACCATTGTTGAGCTTCTGTCCTCCAGCAGAGATCTCCCCTCTTTCCTTCCACCAGTCTTACCAGAGCTGCTTCATACTTGGGTTTTGCTCCTGGCTGTGCTGCCCCAATCTTTTCTCCTTTGCTGATGCAGAAGCTGCTGCTGGGTGGTAACTCCTCTCCAGCCCAGCCAGTTTCCACCTGGGACACCTCTGATCCCCTCAGCAACTCTGCACAGACATGTTGCTCTCAGCAGACCTTGTAACTCCAGCATGGGAGGTAAGGTGACTTTAGCAGTGTCTTTTCTTACTGGCCAGCAAGCTCTGTGAACCCCAGCCCAACTGTCTTGGCCCAAAATATCTCGGGCTGCTTCCACAGCAATGAAATGTCACCTATTTATTGCTGCTGATTATTGCTAATGACAAAGGCAGGTGGCTGGGGCAGGTGAAAGGAGAATGGCAAAGCTCAGAGAGATGGGAGAAGATAAAAAGGTCAAAAAAGCAGTTATTTTAGCTGCCGGTTTTGTGCAATTTTGGGAGCAGAGGACTGTTTGCGTTCAATGTAGCAAGCACAGGTTTCAGCTGCAACAGCACACTCTTCCCACTCCATGTTTTTGCAAAACTTTCTGCCTATTTGTAGCACCTCCTGCTGTATTGCTCACGCCAGCCCTTGCTCAAGAAAGATACTGGAGCCATACGTTGGAGCCGTATGTCTCATCGGCACAGCGAGACTCGAGCAGAAGCTATTGCCAGAGGCAGAAATACTCTCATGGATGCAGCCAGTAGAATAGGTGGAAATTTTCCAAATTTCTTTTTGCAGAGGGAACATTCTTCCCCATGAAAAACGTGGAGGGAATGAAGGAAAGGCTTAATGATGACTTTTACGACATGTCCTTTCCCATTTCTAACTTCTAATTGTCTTTTCTGTCTTACGATGCCCTTGTGGAGCCCCAGCTCTCTCGCTGATGTCAAGGCAGGAATAGTGAGGAAAGAAATATTGTCACCCAAGCTGCGGTGCTGAAAGCTCCTTCTTGTCAGCGCTCTGATACAAATAACTGTATAGATACCAGGACGTGCTCCTAAAGTTTCTGCCATTGCGCAAGAGCCCTTCTGGCCTCTCAGCTGCTGCGGCAGAGCAGTGCTCTCGACTTTCCCGTGTCTCTCCCAGGCAAATCCTTCCCCTGTGCACCAGAAAATGGCCATGAGGGTGCTGCTTCACACCAGTGCTGTGGTCATTGAGGATGGAGCAGGAGGCTGGTAGCAGAAGGTGAGGGTTTGTGGAGCACCAGTGAGAGGCAGTCTGGTTGCTGGGGTGAGCACAGGCACCATGTGGCACTCAGGCTGAAGTGACCCCCATGGGGCACATGCTTTTTTGGGGGGAAGCCTAAACCAACAAATACTGCAAGCAGGATCCCTAACAGGGTAGAGGGAGAAGCCCATTAATAGCGAGATATCAGTTTAAAGAATCATAGAATCCTTGTGGTTGGAAGAACCCTTTAAGTTCATTGAGTCCAGCCCAGCACTGCCAAGTCACCTCTAATCCATGTCCCACAGCACCACATCTTCAGGCTTTTAAACCTCTCCAGTGATGGGGACTCCACCACTGCCCTGGGCACCCTGATTGAGGGATTGACAGTCCTTATGGGGAAGACATTTTTCCTCATGTCCAATCTCAACTTCCAATGGCACAACTTGAGGATATTTTCTCTTGTCCTATCAAAAGCATCCTCTTGTCCTATCACAGTGAGCAGCCCAGGAGCTCATCATAATGATGCAAGCACCTGCACCAAGGACAGGTCCAAAAGAAGTATGAACTCCTGACTGCCCTCCCATCACAATACCTGCAGTGCCAGTTCACCTAGCTTTTAAATGCCAGGATGTCTATCTGGCTTTCCTTCAAAGCTGCAAGATGTTGTTAGAGCCACTGGTGATTCATGGGCTTATGTCTCTGCAACCAGTCACCTGCTGGACTCCAGGGACCACCACACATCCTTTAGGTACCAACAGTTGCATCTCTTCTGGTGTGATGTGGCGCTAGTCCCCACACCAGGGAGCTGCCGCCGCTGGGAAGCCATGACCGCTTTGATGAATGCCTTTGATAAATGGCCACCCTCCCACTTCCCTGCTGCATGGACCAGATAGCTACAAGCCAAGGCCGTTACTCAGCATATCATCAGGTGTGTAGCTGTGTCCTGTGCGCTCCAAATTGGCAAGGAGATGACTATTGGAAGGAAGCTGAAGCCAAAAGGGCTGTGGCATCTGGCCAAATCTGCTGTCGATTTTAAAGCTGATTCCGCTGTTCCTCCCATGGAGCAAAACAACCATATTTTTCATTTTGTGAAGGACAAAACTCAATAGCACTTTTTTTTTTGCCTTTTTTCTTTTGTTGTTGTTGTTGTTGTTGTTGTTGTGTGCGTTTGCTAGGAATTTGTTGAATGCTGTTACTTTATTCTTCTTGCTGTCAGGAAACAGGCTGACTGCCCTCTCAAGCAGTGAAGTTTGGCTACTGAGCAACCAGGCTACATGGGGCTTTTTGGCCACTGTTGAGGCTACTGTCTTATATGGTGGCCCATGAATGTCCTTCAGTCACTTGGTGTTGAAGAGCTTTGCCGCCAGCGTCTGGAAGCTCCCCTGTCGATGGGTGGTGAGTGGGTAGCACAGCTCTTGGCCTGAAGAGAGCAAACCCTGCTGCCCTAGAACCTCTAACACAGCATCTGGTTTGGTTTATACTCTATGTGCTGCATTTCATCCTGGGAGAGTGGCCTTGAGCAGCTCAGGACATGGCTGTTGCTGAAGGTGCCTTGCTCCCAAGAATCTACAGCCTGTCTTCCATGGTGGGAAAAGCAGAGTCCTGTGGTGGGAAATCTGTAAATCGGAACCCTCCTTTCCTGTTACTTCAGTGGGAAGCACAGGAGGAGGTGTGTTTATGAAGGGGGTACGCCTGCAGTATTTTATTGTGACGGGGATGAGCAGCAGAAATGGATTGTGCAAAGGGAGTGGGAATTGGCACTTTTCTTATGCCCTTTCCTCCAAGTTACATGTTGTGATTATGCAGCTGACCCATCCACCTCCATCTACACTGAAATCTCGTGCTTGGCCACTCGCCAGCGAGCCTCTTGTCTGTGCTGGAGGAGGTCTCACAGGGGGGAAATTTCCCCAGCCGTGGAGAAGCTGGAGCGAGGAGCGGTTTCCCCGGGTTCATTCCATTATTCATCATTATCCTCCCCTCGGGCCGCCCTGAACAATTTCCTTCCCCTCCCCTTGGTGTACACCCTCCAAATGGTTTTAGAATATGGCACTGAAAAATAAAGTTTTTAAAAAAAAAACCAACCCAAACCCAAGGCATTGAAAACATTCAAATATATTGCTCAGCTCTCTCCTCCCCACACTATTGTCTTAGGATGGCTGGCACGGGACCAGACTTCTTTCTTATTGCCAATCTTAACTACTCCACTGGGCATCGAAAAATAAAGCCCTATAAAAGTCACTAATTAAATAAGTTCTCCCATCTGACCTAATACAAGCAACATGGGAGGTTGCATGATTATTATTATTTTTTAGGTGGTTTTGTTTCTTCAAGCCCCGCCACCCCCTCACTGGGCTCCCCGCTCACTCGC
>JAAGNO010027513.1:95698-128482 GCA_033439905.1 Ceryle rudis
GGGCTGTGGCTCACACCATACAGCACTGACACTGCACTAGAAGCAGGTGTTCTTGGGCAGAGGTTGAGCGACGATGGTGCGGGTGCAGCCACAGTCCATCCCCAGAGTGACTGCGTGGTTTCTAAGCCTCCCTGCGATTGAGTCCGGGGGTGGCCGCTGGTTTTCTTTTTGTCATTATCGTTATTATTTTCTTCTCTCATGACTCAGGAGTGCCTGGTCATCTCATCTGAGTGTCCCCTGACCCCAACACCCCAAGGCTTTGCGGGTCTCCCCAGCTCTGGGGTTTGTGGGGTTCATGTCCTACCCAGAGCAAGTGAGGTGGAAGATCAGCAGAGGGATTTGGGAATTTTGGATGGATTCGTGCAGGTGGACGTTCCCTGCGCCTGGCTGCGGTGGTGCCAGCACTGTGCTTCTGCTTGCTCTCTTCCCCCACACTCCTTGGGTGTGAGCACACGAGTGAGATAAGCTGGGCAGCCTCAGCCAGCTGCCCCGCTACCAGGGCTGCATGGCTCAATGCTCTCTTCTTTTCTACCGACTCGCTTGCTCACAAGCTTGCCGCCTCTTGCGAGAGCCTCCTGAGGTTTTCTAACAACAGGAAGAGTTGTACTGCCTAACCCAGGGTCCGGCCGCATGTGGGAAGAGGTGTGGCTGCCTCCAACTTCAAGGAACACCAGTGTCACGAGCGGCCTCAGTCTCGGCGTGCCTTCTTCTCAGCGTCTTCCTTGCCGCCTCCAGCATTGTTGCCCTTTCTTTCCACTTCTTCCTCGAATAACCCAAGGGATTGGAACCGGGATCGGCTGTTGCACAGATGGACATCTCAGGAGAGAACGTGGCATCTCCTGAAAGGTGGCAGGTAGTGTTGGGGATGCTGAGCCCAGAGAAGCGTGCATCTCTGCTGTGGCTGCCCTGTTCTGGGTGGCCAGAGGTGGTGAAGCCAGTGCTGCAGTGACTCAGACACCAAAGGGGACATCACCAGAGGCTTTCCCAAAACCCTTTTTTGACGCAGAACCTCTGCCAGGGAAGGGTCCTGCCCTTTAACCAAGCAGCAGATGGGTTCTACCCAGCTATACAAGTTCTTCAGCTGCTCCTCCTGCCTCTCTTCACGCCTGGAGAGCCGGGCAGTGCAGACCGCTGCGGACACCTCCCAGCGGCCCTCATTTAGGTTATTCTGGGCCACGCTGAGAATTATTAGCTGCAGGAGTCTCTCTCCCTCCCCTCATTGAGTCCAGTTTCCTTATTTTTAGCTTGCTGCTTCGCTTCCCCCCCACCTGGGCTATTCTATAGCTTTTCACTCTAGCTGGGATAAATAAACAGCAGCTGAGAGGGGGCTGTGGCCCTCAGGGAGGGCAGGGATGGGTGCACAGGGCTGGGAGAGGGTGGCAGGAGTCTTGCCCAGTGCTGGGCACTTTCCTAATGAAACCTCCTGGAGTACAATCCCTGGAGCAAGGGCCATGGGGAAGCCACCGTGCAGCACCCGCCTGGCTTCATCCATGGGTGAGCATGGTTGTGGGTTCCGAGCACAAGGCACTGCCGGGCAGTGAAACCTCTGCAAACCTGTGCGGCTGCAAAGCAAAGTGGAGCGGCTGCGTGGAGCCAGCAGGCTCATTGCCTAACCCACAGGAAGGCTTCACGTGGTTTTTCTGTGACTTCAGATCTTCCAGCAGATGCCCTCTGGCTATTAGCGTTACGTGAATATTCCTGCATATTCATTTATTAATGACAGGCCCGTGGAAATGACAGAGCCTAAACAAATGCAGGAGGCTGTTCATAGAACAATTACATTTATTTTGCACCAGCTTGTGGCCTGGAAAAAATCATCCCTGAACTGGGCTCATGTCAATCTAGTCATGGGACAAATATGTTGTGTGACTTGGCTTAAATGACAGGGCTCTCTGCTGGCTTTCTGAGTGGTGGTGAGGACTCCTGGGTAGGGACCGGGACTTGGCAGGTTTCAGTTCAGTTGACACTTCACCCAAGTTGTGTTATTTTTCTGTAATCCTGAAAGGCTTCCTGCCTCATGGGTCTTGTGCTGAATATGTGGTGGGATATATCAGAGATACCTGCACAGGCCTCTTAGAAGCTGTTTTCCAGAAACAAAGAGCAAATAAATTGCAGACCAAGAGCCAGGGCAAGAAGGGCATGAGCACGGCTGGGATGGAGCAAGCTCATCTCCAAGCTTCATAAGACCCTGGCCAAGGTGTCAACAGGATAAAACTGGCTTCTTACCCTGCATGTCCAGGACGAAACTCTTTAAATTTCTATGTTCTTTATATATGAAAAATATGAGACACATGCACTGTCACTAATTTATTGCTTGAGCAAATTTGATTAGGAGAGAGGCCATGTCTTGAGTGCAGAGAGAAACTGTCCTCCAGCAATAGAAATGATCGCTGAATATTTGATGCGGTGTTGAGCATCATAGCACACCTCAAATGGGAAGATGCAGGGACTCGTCCCTCTCTCTGGGAACTGTCTCTGGACCTCGGAGGCCCCTTGTGTTGCCTTTCTACATTGCGGCCATGCTTTGCAATGCCTGAGTTCCTGCAGGTGACCCAGTGGGAATACCTTCCATTTTTTCCATGGGTAAAGCCTGACAGTAATTACAGGTGTTTGAGGGCTGCTCTGGGAAAAGCAGCAGACGAGTCATGTTGCTTCTGCAGCCAGCAAATGCCGTGGATGAAAGAGAATCACTGAGTCTTCTACAGGTGCTCTCATTGGGAGGCTTTGCCCATCTCCTGCAAACTCTCATGCTTTACAGTCACCGCAGTTCAATCTCAAAGCATTTTTAGTAGGGAGCCTGTCACCAGACTGGATGGTCAGAATTAGTGTGGGCAGGAGAGGGCTGTGTGTAAATAGGTAATACGCTTGTTACTGAGCAGTAAATAAAATTATAATTGCCACAAAGCTTTTTCTGCAGGAAAACATCATCGGCTCATGATGAATGGCCAGGTTTTAAGGCGGCAGAGAAGCACAAGGGATCATAAATAAATTCTACCTTAGCCTCTAATGACAAACCTGCAGAAATGGCTTTCAGTTGGTGCTTAGGGACTTCAAAAAAGACAAAATAGCAAAGGTCTCCCCTACAGAAGCCACACAAATGGATCACGGTATAATACAGTCATGCTTAAAGGCATTCATATGGAGTGTAGAATAGGGGGGTATTGTCTGGTCTTCATAAAGAGCTTAAATGCATCGGTTCAACTGCATATTTACATCAGGATAAATCTGATTGAGGGCTTGGTAAAAAAAAGGGCTTATCTTTGTTTTGGTTTGTTTTTTTAATGCTTCAATGGCAATACCCCCATGTTTCTAGCTTGTTAGGACTCAGCCAAGAAGGGAATAACCCATTACATACTTCATTATTTTCCAGATAGCAGAGGAAATCTCCTAGGAATAGTTTGAATGTGAAGGGTTTTATAATATCTAAAATCAAACGACATGAATTTTTATGATGTGTCAGCACTTGCAACTTGTATTACTGATTTTGGGAGAGCCATTTATTCAGTCTGCACCTCAAGAGCATATAGGATGGTGCTTACTTTACAAATTTCTAAACAATACCATGAAATAAAGCCTTGACAGACCCTTTTTTCTTTACCTTGCCTTATTTGCCAACCAGAGCTTCAGAATTACCCCTGATATTTTGTAACATCATCCTCTGAGACACAGAAGTGTTGAAGCAAATCCCTACATGTTCAGAGCTACAAGCAGAGTTGAGTTAAAATATTCTTCATGATGGTCTTAAAATCAGAATTACCAGGGCTAGCGCGTGCTGGGATTTACAGTGGTGCATTAAAGCTACGACAAACAACCTCTGACAAATAATTTGGTCATAACTCTTATTTCAGCACGTGAAGAAGTGCAGGCGGAAAATGATGCTGTGGGGCAGCAGCGAGTGCAAGTTTTCGGTGCCAGACTCCAGGTTTTGATTTCAGGAAGCAAAATTACCTTCACCTATCTATCCATTCTTTTCTGTGAAAAAAAAAAAAAAAACCTACCAAACTAACCCTGTTGTTTTTTCCAGAAACTCTCTTGATTTTATGAAATATTTGAAACTTGAGAAGAGGCTTGATATGCTTTGTCTCCATGAGAACTACTTCATCCTGATAGATTTAGTAGAGAATGTGTCTGTGCTCCATGAATCTTCCCCTAAGAAATAGCCCAATGTATTGTTTCCAAATACTAATTCTCTCAACTTCTCAAAATCCCTTGGCACTTATTATATTCATTCCTCGCAAGCAGTAGTGAAAACAAATGTTCTTTGTGTAAACAGACTTTGACAGAATGTGGGAACTTAAATAAATATGGCTATAATATGGTATAAAAATGAGCTTCAAATCTGAAGCAAACTGAAAGTGCGCAGGGAAAGAGTCTTGCCACTCAACTTAAACAAAAACCCCAGTATATATTGAGATCTAGTAAAACAGGTAAATATCAGCTCTGAGGCTCCTGTGTCATGTGTTTGAAGACACTAGAAGTGTGTAAATATACAACTTTAAGTAAAATGGTTGCTCCAAAATCTCCTTTTGCATAAAACATGCTCTCTTATCTGTTATTCCCCTCCAAGAAAAATGAGCATCCTACTGATGCTGTTCTCCTCAGCTGGCCAGAGACCTGGGGCAGCAGGGTGGGCAATGACATCATAGGACCAATGGAAACTAAGGATATTTTGAAATGTTTATGTGGTTTATTTAAGTTAGAAAAAAAAAAAAAAAAAGAAAGGGAGGGGGGGCGTACTTACTCCAGAAAGTACAACTCGCCACAAAGTCTTTCTATGAGATTGGATACCCTAGGTGGTTTTCTGAGGCATGAGGCCAAAGGCCCAAAGAGCAAAACCACCCAAAAAGTGTAATAATTACTCTCTGGGGCAACGGCTGCATGAAAGGGAATTTAGGAATAAAGATGAGGAAAACCCATTAAGTAATATTATTAACATGCATCTGACGTCACCAGTAGCCAACCAGTGCTCGCTGTTTGTGCTCTGGATTTCTGAAATCATTTCTTAATGGAATAAGGAGTGGGGGTGTGTGAGGTGTTAATTCATAATGTCTTTCTACAGATGCTAGAGGATGCAGGTTTGCCAGCCATTCACATTTCCAGCCTGCGTGCTATTAATAAAGCCAAGGTTTAGTGGAAGCACAGCAGTACTCCTCTGTTATATCAGTATTGCAAACAAGCTTCTGCTTCATTCAGTGGCATAAAATTGCCATATATCAGCTTTTCTTAAGCACCTGTCCCTGCCAGTGCCAAGTTGTTCTGAGAATTATAGGGCGAAGAAATGAGAGAGACCGTTTTCCATGCGAGATGTAGCGCTGCGGCGACAAATACACCTTTTGATTACATAGTGCAAACAGACTTTGGTGCCAATTTCAGAGGCAAAATAAAGGAAAACAGGGTTCAGACGATGCTACAAGCCTGAAAAATGTGTCTGGACCACAGAAGAAAAGCATAACTGGAAGATTTGTGACTCGAGGTTTTGAAGTTTTAGGGTCCAAATGGCTGCTTTGCTTCCATAGTTTAATAGCAAAGCAGCTGTAAGGAGAAGTGAAATCAGAGCTGAGAGAGCAGATGAATAATGCAGTTGTAGGGCTGAAGCTAGATACCCACTTACTGGAGGGTGATATGTCAGTCCTGAAACCAGGCAATATCTCCCCTCCAAAAGCCCCTAGCCCTTCTCCTCATCTGTGTCATGATGTGGACACAGTTCCTGTTGGGCTGGATGTGAAGGAGACATCTCTCTAGAGGAAGGCATATCAGTAGGGTATGCTCCCACTGCCTGGGCTTCGAGGAGAAACAGGCGTCTCTCTCTCTTTGTAAGTACAGTGAGGTGTAAAGATACTGATGGCTCTAGAGAGTTGTCCTGTGATTGGACTTGTGGGGTTTTATTTTCAACATTACAACTCTGCAACTTTAAAAGTGTTTCTTTTCACTTCTCAGGACAAATCTGCATTTGCCCAGTTTAAGGAAGTTGACCCTGCTTTTGAGAAGCAACGTCATGTTTTGCTAGGTAAAGAACAGGTTCATTAGTAATTTGATAGTAAGATAATAATCACAGCTAAAAGAGGCACTTTAGAAAGTGCTTGGGTGTTAATCTTTTGGAGGGGTTTTGGAGGTAGAGGTAATTGTACATATGCTGGGTGAGTTGTATTTGAATACAGCTGTATCTTGGTCAATCACATGATGGTCAATCACAGGTGCTATTTCTGAGACTTTAAGAACCACCAAATGCTTTTATTTATCATAAACTCATAGAACTATAGAATGTTTTGGTTGGAAAAGGGACCTTTTGAGGTCATCTAGTCCAACCCTCCTGCAGTGAGCTGGGACATCTGCAACTAGAGCAGGTTGCTCAGCCTTCCTTATATATATGCTGTACCCGTCTCAGCACACATTCTGACCGTATTTGCGTGTCCCTTTGATCACTGAACTGGGCTGCATGATGTGACAGTGCCTTATGCACCAGGAGCAGCCAAAGCTCAACCTTTCTGTCTTGCCTGCACAGCTGTGGTTGGTGAAATGTCTGCAGACAGAGCTGGACGAGGTCTGGCACGCTCTGTGGGAGTTTCTGCTCTGCTCCATGCCAAGCAGTCTTAGCTCAGGTCTCCACCATGCAGTCAGGCACCAAAGAGGGTCATAGTCCTGCAGAGCAAAGTGGACAGGGGTTTGAGGTTCCCTGTTTCCTCCATGGGGATGCCCAAGCAGCCACCAACCCCAGCTCTTCATGCGAAGATCTTTCTCCACCCTGCATGGTGCAGGATGGCTGCTGCTCACCCATCAGTACCCCAAAGCCATGCTGCCCCAGGTTTTTGTGGTGGAAAGGGTCCGTTGAGGGAGGAGGGTGGAGAAAGCCAGCTCTTGGACCACCCCATGGCAGGAGGTGGACTGGTTTAACAGCACAGCTTGACTGGTGCCACCTCTTTTCATTTTAGACTGAGTCAACCCTCCAGACACCAATGAATGTGCTCTTGTAAACAAACACCATGGGTTGTTCTTTTTTGTAGTTGTTGTTGCTGCTGCAGTTGGGTGTTTTTCTTTCTTTTCCAGCTAAAACTGCTTTGCCTTCAGAGAACAAGGCGACATAACCTCTGCAGGCTCTTGAGCAACTTTTAAATGGTCCCTGTTGGGATGGGAGCCTTTGCTTTCCTGGTGAAAGAGTGATGGCCATGAGCTGTAAACAGCTCAGGGACAGTGGAGAGGGCATGGTGCAGTCAGGTCCTGCTCTCCCAAGCCATGGCATCACCAAGCCCAGGTCAGGGGTGCACCCAGTGAGGGTGTAGCATTGGATGGTGTGTCTGACAGCACTCAGAGGAAGGCAACGGTTTCACCAAAGGCAGGAGAGCATTAAAAACACAAAGAAAAGTGCAAAACTCTTCCTTGACCTCACCATCCTTGGTGACATGTGGGAAGAGGTGCAGCAGGGATAGCTGGTGGAGTCCACAGTGGCTTGTCTGTCTCTTTAAGGTTTCCTCTCTGTTTTCCTCTTTAAGTGATTTAATTTTTTTTTTTATTCTGCTCTTTTCATGCTTGTGCAGTCCTGGTTGCACTGATGACTTCCCCTTGACATGGTTGAGCTTTACTGGTTGACAGCACAGTATGTCCCAGCAGCTGGTATCTTGTTAACCCTGGAACCTACCAACAGCTGTTGAGGGATGTAGTGTCCCCTTCCTGTCACCGGAGAGAATATGATGCCTCTGGCAGCAATGCTGATGTAAGTCTTTGCTTGTCCCATTTTCTCCTTTCCTGCCCCCTCTAGCAGGTCTGGTGTCCCGGGACATGCAGTTGGCTGCTAGCTTGTCCTTGCCTGTTGGTGCCAGATGCTGCTCTGCTCTGCGTGGGGAGGAACTTGACTCTTGATTCCCAAAATTCCTGCAAATGTCCTTTGTTTGCCTGGCCCCATCAGCAAATTGGAAGTGGTGGGATCATCTCAAAAATCAGAGAGGATTCTGCCTTTGCTCATCACCATTTGAAGGCTGACTGTTATGAAACTGAAGATGACTAAACTGATCTCACTGGGGCATTTGCCTAGGATGCTGCCTTCCCTTGGGTGAACATGGTCCCGGGGGTTTGTTTCATTCATTCATTAAGCTGAATGACTTCAGTGTTGTTAACTGTAAGAAAACCAACAGCTTTTCTGTACTTACTACAATAGACCAGCCACAAACTGGGAGTTTTGGTAAAGAAGAAATGAAACTTTGCTTTAGGGTCAGCCAGCAAAGTTTCTTTGCCACCATCTTTTTCTCACTTTTTTTTTTTTTTTTTTTCCCCACAGTTTTTCCCCTTGAAGCCATTGGAGACCAGGAACCCCCATTCACACTGCTTTTGGCATTGGCGGACTCCGCCTCACCATGCATGGAGCAAGCTTGCAGCAGCAGGGCAGCTCTGCATCCCAACACAGTGATATCTGAAGGTTCAGGGACACCGAGGAGGGGAAGCTGCACATCCCTCCCCTCACCTCTCCTACCACTGCAAGCCGTAGAAGTTGAAAGGTAAGCTTTTGAGTTAGCAGCAATTTCCACTTTGGGGCATTATTGGCTTTCCTGCAGCGCTTTTATAAGTCTGTTTATAAGACAATAGACAATGGGAGAAGTTGCTCAGTCTCCCAGTGGACACATGTTGACAATAAACCCCTGGAACAGAGGTCAAATGTGTGTTCCCAGAATAGCAGACGGTAATGCACTGCCTGAGGAGCATAACCCCTCAAAGGAACCGATACAGAAGAGATGTCCTAATTGTCCAAGCTGTCGAGTCAGCTTGGCCCAAGAAGACTAATTTTCCAGAAGATCTGATCCCTTTACTTACTGCAAGGATATTACAACATGTCTCTTCCACTGGTAATGCTTATGTGTATGCAAAGCGCCCTGTAATCATAGATATAAAGCTATTTAAAATTATTTGAAGTGTGAAGAGGCAACACCACCCTGAATGTCATGATCTTGTCCAGGTGCCCCCCATTGGTGGAAAGCCTTTCTGCAAGTGAGGCACAAGAGTGAGTCAGACGGCGGTTTCACGTGGGTGGGGTGGCTCTGCACAGCAATGGGGGGAGGGAAGGAATTATAAAACACCATGTCCTATTTTTGAGAAGTTGTAACTTAACTTTGCTTTTCCCTCGTATGAAGTCTTCTTGGGCAGGGAAGCATTTTTAATACATGGTTTGCAAAAAAAAAAAAAAAAAAAAAAAAAATTACTGACCAAGTGGAGTTTTATTCTTTCAACGGTCACTGTATTGGGTTTGTATGGCAAGGTTTGGATCACGGGCGGGCTACAGGGGTGGCTTCTGTCAGAAGCTGCTAGAAGCTCGCCCTGTGTCCAACAGAGCCAATGCCAGCTGGCTACAAGATGGACCTCCTCCTGGCCAAGGCCAAACCCATCAGCAATGGTGGTAGCCTCTGTGATGATGTATTTAAGAAGGGGGAAAAAAACCTGTGCAACAGCAGTTACAGCCAGAGGAGTGAGAATATGTGAGACAACTCTGCAGGCACCAAGGTCAGTGAAGGAGGAGAGGAAGGAGGCTCTCCAGGCTCTGGAGCAGAGATTCCCCTGCAGCCCATGGGGAAGACCATGGTGAGGCAGGCTGTCCCCTGCAGCCTGTGGAGGTTAATGGTGGAACAGGTCCACTTGCAGCCTGTGGAGGACCCCACACTGGAGCAGGTGTGTGCCCAAAGGAGGCTGTGACCATGCGGGGTGCCTTTGTTGGAGCAGGCTCCTGGCAGGACCTGTGGCCCCAGGGAGAAAGGAGCCCATTCTGGAGCAGGTTTGCTGGCAGGACTTATGACCTTGTGGGGGACCCAAGCTGGAGCAGTCTGTTCTTGAAGGGCTGCACCCCATGGAGGCAACTCACACTGGAGCAGTTCATGAAGAACTGCAGCCCATGGGAAGGACTCATGATCAGGAAGTTCCTGGAGGACTGTCTTCCATGGGAGGGACCCCACACTGGAGCCAGGGAAGAGTGTGAGGCGGAAGGAGCAGCAGAGACAACGTGTGATGGGCTGACCGCAACCCTCATTCCCCATCTCCCTGCACCACTATAGGTGAGGTAGAGAAATCAGGAGTGATGTTAAGCCCAGGAAGAAGGGAGGGGTGGGGGAAGGGTGGCTTAAGATTTGGTTTTAGTTTCATCTCTGTGGCAGAAGGGAGGTGCAGTTGCTATCACACAATGGCAACAATTGCCCTGTGTTTAATGCCTATGTTTACTCTTCTTGCCTCCATTTTTCCTGTCACATGAAGGGCTGGAAGCAAAGGCACTGCACCCTGGAGTGGTGGTGGATATTACAGCAGGCGCACTCTGCCAGGGTTCTGGGTAGATCCTAGGCTCCCCTCAACTGGCATCGCAAGAAATTTCTGACCAGTTCTGTCTTCTGAATGCCAAAACCTCTGGGCCAAGGACAGGGTGGGGTTTTTTTTTTTTCATTTCAGAGCCCATTAGTGAGCAGCTAACAGAGGAAGCAGCTGCTCTGGAAAGGTCAGGTTGGTGGGCTAAATAAATTTTCTTTTGCAGAATATCATGCCACCAAAGCCTATGGAGTGACTGAAAGACCCCAAGACACCCATATGGTGACCACGTGGCCAAGCTAGATGGGGTGTCTCCACCCTAGCCAGCCCACCATGTTGTTGCATGTTGGATGTGCCCCATCCAACTTGCAGACTGGGTATTCAGTTCAAAGGGGCGTAGACTGGACTGTGGAGGGTGAGAGGATTAATGGCACCTAGCAGAAAAACTGGATGTAGTGTTTCCAACCAAATCAGTGACTTGAATGTTTCTCAACTAAATTATTGATTCTTTTTGGTTACTGAATGTCTGCAGACAAATTCAGAGCTCACCCATCCAGCCCAGTGCATTGACATCTTCACAGCAACTGGCACATCTTGAGCAAAGCTCCTTGAGGGTTTGGTTTTTATTATTTTCAACTGTCTGGCCTAGAATATATAGGAGGTAAGATAATTAATGGGTATCCCTGGAAATCCTCTTCTACCTTCATGAATTCCATTGCTAGTGGTAGGTTTTTCCTAAGGAAAGGAAGCTACCAGTGACAGTCATGACCCAAACCTTCCTTTGCTAGTATAGTAACACCCTTGAAGGTCTTTGTCAAGGAACTATTTATTTTGTTCTTTTACGTGATGTGCATGTTGCTTTGATGGGGATGTTCACTTTCTTGAAGTTTTCACTGTTCAGGCACATAAGGTCCTTCTCCAATTCTGTGCAAGCCGTGGGAGGGGGAAACCCTTCTAACATCATGCAGTCTAGCACAAGCAGGTAGTCTTCACATCCTTCCTAGTTTCAGTGTCAAAACCCTCACATAAATGGCATAATTCTAGGAGGAATGGGGAAAATACTTGTTAGAAGCTCAAGCAAAGAAAACAAATAAGAGTGGAAGGTAAACACAATCTGAAGACCCAACTAAACCACTGCCCTCCGTAGGGGATACCCAACTTCTTGATGTCTGAGTTGGAAAATATCTTGAGCTATTTTTTCTCCATTCCCTGTTAAACAGGTATCAATGAAAATGTTTGGTAGCTATTTAGACATTAATAACTTAAGGAGTTTGGAGTTTCTTTGCAACCATCTGGGAGGGGAATGAAGAAAAAGCAAATCAGTGAAGTCATCATGGTATGATCCTCTTCAACCACAAGCATTACAGTGTGCTCACAGCTCTCTCTTCTCACTTCTAAAGTGGACTCCAGAGATATCTTTATTTCTGGGACACCACGATAGGCAGCAGGTTTCCCACCAAAGCCACTGATTCAGCTGCCTGGTTGGCTAAACTGTTCTGTAAATTAGAAAAGCAAAAAGCTTCTTCTACACAACCAATGCTTTACAAAGTTGCTTGTGAAAATTTGTAAGGGATGAGGCAGCAGCAGTCCCATACTAACTCATAGATTCCAGATACTGTGCAACCTGAAGCTTCCCTAATTATGCTGTCCTCAACAATTTCCGCCTGCACTCACATGTCCACGTACTTACAGGCGTGTGGAAAATCCAGGGTCATTTAACCTTTATCAAAATGGAACGTTTGATTTACAATCAGCTAGGAAAAAAATAGTGCCTGACCTTAGTGAGGCAATTCCTTCAAAGCCAGATCATGGGACTTTGACTTTCAGCCTCTTGGAGAAGAGGCACAGGCATCTCATGCTGGTGGACACCTTGCTGAAAGCTACCCTGGTCCACCACTGGTCAAGAGTCAAGATAAGGGTGCCACTCAGCACTAACCTGCAACCACACCTTGAATTTTGCTCAAGAAAACACAATCCTTGGCTTGCTGAGCTTGGATGCTCCAAGCGCAAATGCTGTAGCTGCCTGAACTGAAATGGCTTTCTCCTGGTTCAGCCTGCTAGAAGTGACTTTGCTTCTAATGTAGCTTGGCTGATATGCACCCATCCATGGTGTATTATTGTCCTAAAGCCTCTGTAGGTAGTCATGATATGGTGATCCCCCAACCAATTAGACTATGCTGTTCCTCTCCATCCCTTCCATTACTTGTAGGGAAAGCGAGGAAGAGGATGTCTAAAGTTTTCTTCCACTGATCAAGTAAATGTGAAGTAGTGTTTCTTGTGAAGTTTTACAGTTGCTTTGAGCCCCCTGAGTTCTGACCTAAGCTGGTTCTGCATTGCCTGTCATGGGAGTAGCTAAACCTTGGTTTAAGCAAATTCTCTTTCCAGAAAACTGAGCTGGCAGCAGGGTTTCCACAGATGGAAACTGGAATGCTTCATGGGCTGTGAGCCGTGAGATATCTGGGTGAACTGGTTCCTACTGGTTCTTCTTCTGCTGCCACAAAATCACCTAGTTGTCTGCTGCATTAATCCCCTTTTGGCTGAAGGCACCAGCCCCTCTAGTCTGTCCTTACCTGTGTCTCACCGTCGTCTGTTGGAAGTTATCTTTTTTGATTCGCCATCTGAACTGCCTGGGTGGTTGCTTTCTAAGCTACTTTCAGTTCGTTGCCAACCAATCTGGAGGGGCAGCATCCTGCAGCAGGAGAGTGGTTGAAGATAGTAAGTTGTCCAGCTGGCTCAGTTGCTTTTGGAAGATGTGTGATCAAGCTGTAAATAGAATCATTTCCTGCACTTTTCTTCCCAGGCTTTATCTTGTTTATTTATGTGAAGGGTACCTGGGGAATAGCTGCGCCTGGCCTTGGGTTGACTTTGTCTGTATTTCAGCAGAATCATGTCATTACAATTGGTGCAATACCAGATCTGGAGGAAATTCATGTGGATGACCTATTCTTGATAGCCCTTTAACTATGGCCAGATGGAGCATGAGCCATTTGTGGCCACCCATTGCACGGTGAGGAGCACATGTTAATGTGCATGGCTGGGAGGATGTCAGAGCTCTCATCGCAGCTCACTTGATAGATGGTTTTACTCTGTGAAGCATAAACCAGAGAAACCAGCTTAAAAAGTGTAGGGTGTTTCTTGGAAGTCTCCAGTGCCCTGGACAGATGAGGAGCAGCTCTCTGCTCCATCCTTCCAGAGACATTTAGGGAGAGCGGGGTGCTGTGGGGAGCTCCAAGAAGCCTTGAGTGAAGCAGGTAAGGTACAAGCACAGCGCTGTACAGCAGCGGGTGCCCCATATCTGCATGTTTATGGGATTGCCTCTCTATTTTTTTGTCCCTGCTCATTGTAGCTTTGGAAAACTGCATATGACCATGATGATTCCCCTTGTAACAGGCAGCAACCTTTAGGACCTAAGCCATCCTCTCTGTTAGCATCTTTCCTGCAAGGATCTCGAAACACTTAATACAGGGAAATGTTTCTCTCTGCTTTTTCTCTCTTTTTACCTAAAGCCAGAGGATAAAGTGATCTTTGCAGGAACGCTTTCAAACCGAGCTTCCTGACTGCTTTTCCAGGTGCTGTTAAAGAACAGCTCTTTCATCCATCAGGCCAGTCCAGCTCTGATTCTCGTGGCCCATAATTTTTTTTCTTTTCAGCTTCCCTCTCAGTGTGTAGCTTTAGAACTCAGGAGGACACTAAAGTCATGACTTCTTCCATGGTTTAGCCCCTTTGTATTGCCACTAGCCTCAGGCTGAATGGGGAGAAAGAGGTCAGAGCCACTCAAAGGTGAGGTTGAAGCTTCCCTGAATATGTAGCTGGGGCAATCCAAAGAGCTGAGGGATGGCCACCACCTGTTTTGGGAGGCAGCAGCAGGGTGCTGAAATGCTCAGGGCTGATGAAGGATGCACCACTGCTGAGGCACACAGGGATGCCTTCTCCTCCACCCAGAGCTGGGGACTCAGGGTTCGAAGCAGGCTGGTTGGTGTCAGTGTGAGCATGAGGCACAAGGTAGTCTCTGGGCATTGTTTCCCATTTCATTACCATGTCATATAAAATGATGTTAAAGAAAATCTTGGGGTTTCATTGCCATTTATTAAAGCTGTAGAAAAGAACCGTGAGTCCCACAGCATGTTGGGCAGATGGAGTTAGCCTGTATGACTCCTGCAGCTGGACCCATCGCAGTGGTACATCCCAGGTGATCGTAGTGAAACAAAACATTTTCTAGAATTAAATTCCAGGATTGCCTCACTCTTAAGCAAGTTCCAGCTCTCTGGAGTCAACAGCAACCTGACCAGATCCTGCCTTCAATGACATACAGATGTAAAATGCAGGGTTACATGATGCTCTGCTGTGCCCCCTGGGCTGAGCTGCTCTCTTCAGTGCTGCTCGTTCCCCCACCCACTGAGAGGCTGGAGGGATCCCCCACACACCAGCGTGATGACCCACCCCCCAGTGCTGCACTGGGACATCATGCGCCTCCATGCCGTCTGGCTCCTCTGTGGCTGGGAAAGGGTTTGGATGCGATTCATTCATCGCAATCAAAACCCAACAACTACTGGAAGAAAGTTCAAATGTATGTGAAATAACTTGTCCAAAAAGCTGGCAAAGGCTGCTTATTTTTCCTGTCTTACAAGAAGTTATGCAATTGAGTGATTAATTACCCGTGGCATGGTCTGAGGGGTGAAAGACTAATATTCCTGGAGACTGCTGCTGTTGACCTTGTGTTATACCCTGGATGGGAATAAGCCAAGCTTCCCAGCAGAATAAACCTTGCCCAATGGCGAGACTGTCTTCTCCATAGTTGAGTGAAGAGGTTAAAGTTCTGTTTTTCTTCATAATTCTGTCCCTCCAGCAGGAAATAGTACCATCAAATGATTCCCACCCATCTCCTGGATTCAAAAGGAAGTTCAAGTCTTTTGTAACTCAAGGGCCCTGCCTCACCCCGCCATGGTGGTGGGGTGGGAGCCCAGCCTTTGGCACGGGCACTGGTGGGCAAGGGCTGAGAAGCACCACGTGCGTTAAGCGGCAGGGTGCAAGCCGTGGCCCCACGCCACTGCAGGCAGCGCTGGAAGCCACCTCAGCTGGTTGCAGTTAGCCCTGGGAGGGGTGAACCTCAAATTCAACCCAAATTTTAAACGACAGCTCTTGCCTGCACTGAATGCTCATTAACGCGCATTGTAATATTATTTCTTTCCTGGGGAAAGAACCATTTCCTGGGATGTGAGAGAAATTAATTCCTCCTGCGGTCACAGTACTCGCTCATTCATTCTGCTCATCATGTGCCACTGAAGGGTGCCACATTTCTGTGGTGCAGGAGGACATGCCTTCACAAGCACATTGCTCACCTACCCTGCTTTCTCTCTGCAGGCTGTGGAGTCTCCTTCTCTGGAGAGATTCCAAACCTGCCTGGACACTGTGATCCTGGGCCCCCTGCTCTGGGTGACCCTGCTGGTGCAGGGGAGTTGGACGAGATGATCTTCAGAGGTCTCTTCCAACCTCTACCATCCTGTGACTCTGTGATTCTGTCATTCAAGATGAAATAATTTTCCAAGGGAAGGGCACAGCAAACCTTCAGTCATTTTAGTCATTGGCTGTGCAAGGATTAATGTGCAGCTTTCCTTCTATATAAAACCTTGCCCACTTTGTTATTAGGCCTTTACAACTGTATTCTTTGGAGTATATCTTAGCATATCCTACCACTCCTGTCTGCATTTGAAGCGTTAAGTACTCTTCTAAGGAAACAAATACTCAGTATTCAATTTCAAGCCATACTTAGTATAGGAGGAGGGAGTAGAAGAAAGGGCTTGTACAGTTTTTCTTTCTCAAATGGTGGAGGCTCCACAACCTCTCTGGGCAACCTGTGCCAGCGTGCAACCACCCTTATAGGTATAAAAAAAAAAAAGTTTTTTTTATATTTAAATGGAGTTTTCTTTCTTTCAGTTTGTGCCCATGGCCCCTCATCCTGACACTGGTCACTACTGGGAAGAGTCTGGTTCCATCTTTCCTCCCCCTACCAGATAGTTATACATAGTGATAAGATCCTCCCCGAGCCTTCCCTTCTCCGGGCTGAGCAGTCCCAGCTCTCTCTGCCCCTCCTTGTATGACAGATGCTGCAATCGCTTCATCACCTTTGGGGCTCTGTGCTGGGCTTGTTCCAGCACAGACATGTTTTCTACTGGGGCACCCAGAATGGGATCCAGCTCTCCAGTGCTGGATCACCTCCCTCAACCTGCTGGCAACGCTCTTCCTAATGCAGCCCAGGATGCTCTTGGCATCTTTGCCATGAGGCCACATTGCTGGTTCATGGGCAGCTTGTTGTGCACCAGGACCTTAAGGTGCTTTCTGCAGAGCTAGCTGGTCAGTTCATACTGGGGTCTGAGATTATTCCTCCCTGTGTGTGGTACATCACATTTCCCTTTAAACATTGTGATATTCCTGTTGACCCATACCTCCAGCCTCCTCAAGTCTCTCTGAGATACAATCACCTGCTCCATCAAACACTCCTCCCCTTTTTGTATCACCTGCAAACTTGTTAAGGGTGTACTCAGTCCCATCATCCCGATCATTAACAAAAACATTCACCAGTGCTGGTCCCAGTACCAACCCCTGGGGTGCACCACAAATGACTGGCCTCCAGATGGGCTTCATGCCACTGATCACAACCTTTGATCCCTGTGGTTCAGCCAGCTTTCAAGCCACTTCACTGTCCATTTATGTCATCCCTATTTTGTCAGTTTGTCCATAATGATGTTCTAGAGACAGTGTTGAAAGCCTTGTTAAAACTGCTATGAACAACGGCTACTGTGCACCCCTCACCCACCGAGCCACTCATATCCTTCTGGAAGGCTATCACCATGGCCAGGTGGGACTTCAGCCTATCAAATTCACCAGAGTGTGAGGTTTTGAGAAACTGGAGAAAGGGAACCGCACCTTGTCTCACTCCAGCCTTGGTTTTCATAATAGTTGGAGGGAAATTGGTGGTTTAGCTTTTGTTGTAACTAAGAATGCCTGTCTCCCTTCTGGGGAGTTATGTAGGAAAGGCAGAATTTACTGTAAAAGCTTAGTTACGTGTGCTAGAATTTTAGTCTCCGCTTTGGCATGGACTTAGAAAAATAATAATCATTTAAAAATAAACTTAGCTATTGTATTTAACCTTGGCCCGTGCAACCAGTGATATTTTGTGAGACGTTCCAACTATCCACAGATTCTTTTCACCGAAGCTTCCCTTCAGGAAACAAAATAAATTAATGATACAAACAGGAAGCAGCTGTCTTTTCCTAAATAATAATTAAAATGGGGTCCCCTTAGCAGACGGGGGAATAAAGGGGAGGGAAAAGACCCAAAATGTTGTCGGTTTAACTTTGACCAGCCTTCAGAGGACAGGCTCAGAATAGCGACACAAGCTGTGAGGCCGGGAGGACTTGTTTTCTTATGAGCCATTTTTGGATTTAAAAAAAAAAAAAAAAACAGAGGAAGGTCTTTGCAAGGGGCAGATGAGCAAGACAAAGGAATGTGTCTCTCTCAAGGCACATGAGCTCTCCTCCTGCGGTAGTATTCACATTGGAAAGAATCATTAATCATTGTAATCATTGATGCTGCTCTTCAGTAGCTTTCATCTGCTATCAGCAATCACTAGGAAATTCCAGGGTGTTCCTGAAGTTTGGGGTTTTTTTGTTGCTTTTGTCCCAGACTGTTGACTTGACACAGTTCCTTGAAATTCCAGTTTAAAGAGGAAGAAGGACAAGAGAGCTGGAAACTCTTGGCTCCTTCCAGCCAGCTAGGAGGAGGAAGTGGTGGCAATGAGTGTGGTACCATGCAAGGGCTCCTGCTGTGGCCTCAGGGCTTAGTCTGCCCGGCTCTTACAGAGGTGAAGGGACCTTGTCCCTGTGGGCTTAGCAGCCATGTCTGTGGGTGACCACAAAAACATATTGGTCAGCAGCAAGGAAACCAGGGGAGATAACCGTGGCCAGCAAAAGCCACAGGCAGCATAAGAGTGAGGACTTTCTATCTTTCTTTACAACTAGTGGAAGCAGCACACTGGGGAAGGTGCATTTCTTATCAGCATGAAATAACACTTCATTTATAACCAGGTTTGATTTTGCTCCATCTGAGGAGATGGTGTCATTACATAACCGTGTGACACAGCCCTGAGAGAAGACTTGGGATGCACCCTCGGTGCTCTGCCATTTGCCTAAGTGGTACTGGGTGATGAGTGGTGCTGGTCGTGACAAGAGTGGCTTAATGGAAGTTTTTACAACTGCATCCAGAGAACCATTGCAGAAAAACCTGTGCCATAAACCCAGAGGGTTAGCTGGTGCCACTTCCCGAAGTACAGAGTGGGTGGGATAAACAAGGTTTATGGTTTATTTGTAAGATTTTGAGACTCTTCATGTCAGGAAAAGAGCCTTCTGCCCACTCCCAAACGTATCACTGAGTTGCTGAGTGTGTCAGGAATTTACAGGTGAAAAAGGAGTTGGCACAACCATTAAGAACAAGCCTTATGACTCCTTCTGGTATTTTAAGGTATCATCAGATTATCATGGATACCAGTTTCTATATCCTTTGAGGTTATCCTAGGATCCTTTGAGATCTCATGTTGTAGATTCTTGTCCATGAATCAGAGCTGGCACCAATTTTAACTTAAAATTTTCTAGAACTGGTTGCTTTTAAGATGGGAAAACCATAAGGCATAAACCATTTGGACCTGAAGATTATTTTTTGACAGTCACTTTACTCTGCATGCAGTGACCCCATTATCTATACAATCTTCCTTCCATCCTTTTCTCATTATATCGTGTCCTAAAAGCTGAAGGCAGACCTAATCTCATGGTAAAACTGCAAATGCTTCTTTTAGCAGCACAGAGCTTAAAAGCGTAAGAAAGCTCAGACAAGACTGTCTGAGACACTTAGCAGCCTTCACTGTGTTACAAGGAAAACTTTTCCATGGAAAACTTGATCTTGAGTTATCTCCAGAAAAAGATGGTGTCCTCATGGTTACCATGGAGATTCCCATCTATGTCCCCTCTGTGAGATGGAAACCTGTTGCAGGTGTCTGAAGAAAAACATAATGTTTCAATACAAGGATCTTGTGATTCCCTACTGGAAATCATTTTGCCCCTGCCTTCAATTGCCTGTTCTCACTTAGAATCTCTGCTGTGATATCCATGAGGAGGTAAGATGTCTAGTCTGCATCTTCCCTGCCATGAGACACACTGGAAGGATAACATGGGCCAGAGGGTTCTCCTTCATGTGCTCAGAAGGAAGTCAGGACAGACCATGTATTCTGGATAAGCACAGCTATTAAGACAGAAAACTTCAAGGACAACAAAAGGAGGAATTAATGTTTCTCCAGTGGTACAGAAATGCGTCACAGGGTCCCAAGAAGCTGAGTAGATGGCACTGTGGACATCACCTTTGGATTTGCGTGCACTTGCACACAGTCAGTAGGGTTGCTCATAGTGGTAAACATTTAAAATTTTGTAGAAAACACATTTTAATTGGTGTTTGGACTCACCAAGCACACCACAAAAAAAAAAAAAAAAAAAAAAAAAAAAAAAGATTAAAAGGGAGTCGTACGTCATTTGAGGCCTCTTGGCTCCCAACAGTACACGTGCCCTCATTTCTAGTTCAGACTAAATTAATTTGTTCAGGTACAGGAAACCTAATTTCACATCTGTCTCTTCTTGAGCAGACGCTGGAATACTGAAAAAGGCAACGAGGTCTTTATCACAATGTACAATTCAAGGGAAGTAAGAGGTATTATTCACGTGGGTGTGACCCCCTGGCCATGCTGATTCACTCTTCCACTCCAAAGCCCTCCCCGTCCTTCCGAAGCCTTGCAGCTCTCTGGGCCGCCTTTACAAGGGTCCTTATTTGGTGAAGAGGGCCACATATTTTGGCCTACCCTCTTTCCTCCCTGCTACAAGTTATTGTGGAAATGGCTCACAGAGGGGTGCTTTTTTTTTTTTTTTTTTTCATTCTTAAAGATTAGGCTTCCCGTGGCTAAGAATAGCTTCTGCCGTTATGTGAGCAGTGGCAAAAAGTAAAAAGACTATCAACAATGTGAATGTCACTGGAGGCAAAAAAAAATGCTGCTCCTCCCGTCGCGACAGCAGACCACTTTTGGAGCTCTCTGGGTGGCGCTTGGCTAATTTTGAAGCTTCCTTGGTGGGATCCACAGTTGGTGTGACAAAAGGGAGAGTTAGGGCAAGTGCTTTGCATCAAGTAATCTCTGCAGTGCTGTGAACATGCTGATAATCAGGCGAGTTTTGAACTGCCACAGAGATAGGTGTCTTGGTTTCCACAACAGATGGCTTGCTGTGAAGTCCCCAAAATCTTCAAATGAAGTGTGTATCTCAGAAGATGGCTTGCGGTGTAGCCACCCATGCTTTGCCCTCTGACTGGGAGAGAGCATGGGCTTAACGGACTCCAGGCATACATCTTGTCTCTTTTCTTTTTTTTTTTTTTCCCTCTTGTTTTTCCAGACCTTTTTTTCCCCAATTCCCATTCAGGGGTCACTGCCATCCCAATCACTCTTGGTTTACAGCAGTTTCTCAAAGTCATAGTGAAAGACCCAGGACAGGAGACCTCAAAGGAGCAGCCAGGGAGATGTGAAGGGAAGGCTAACAAGGCCGCTCAATTGTTATTCAGAGACTTGTGTTTCAAATACTATTTTCTGGAGAAAAGAGGAGTGAGAAAGGCTCTGACTGTTATTGCTACAAATAAACTCTTTAAAACATATCACAAGTAGGATGAATAAAGTCCCAAAGCAGTTCATCTGAGATATGCAGTGTCTCGGCAGCTCAGTATTTTTTAACAGAGTTGCCACTAAGGACTCAATATCCACAGCCAAACTTGAAACCAAGTCGGCAAACTGGTGACCAGAGTGGAATTCTTATTTTACTCCAAACAGCTGGGTTCACAACAGTTTCAACACTGTTTGCTGAGGTGGGAACAAATGGGACAAGGCAACATGGGTGGCATCATCCGACAACAATATTATTGCCAAACACTTTGAGAACATCAAACTCCAAGAGTGATGGACTGCTTGGGGATGATGTGTATAACAGGCATCACAAACGCTAAGTCATTCAACCTATTTGTCCACCAGCAGTCAGGATCTTAAGCTGCTTGGTCAAATGTGGCCTGGAAGAAGGTGTGTGCAGTGCCTGAGCTGCGGTGAACATGGAGTAGGGTGAGGATGGTTGAGGATGGTGACCTTTGGTAAGTAACTATGGAAGAACAGGATAAAGCCATCCCTTGTGAATATAAAGGTACATAAGGACATAAAAACAGCTCTGATGGGTCAGACCAAAGGTCTGTCTAACCTAACATCCGGACCCCAACAGAGCCCATGAGTGGAAGCCTAGGGAGAAGTAAGAACAAGGGCAAACGTACACAACACTTCCCCTCGGTCATCTCCCAGCCTCCACCTATTTTCAGCTCAGGAACTTCCTGAGCCAGATACGGTTTCTATGCATTTAGTAACTCTCAGTGGATTTCTCTTCCGTGAACTCTCCTTGAATCCATGTAAACTTCTCATATCCACAACATCCTTTGGTAAGAAGATCCACAGATCTGCTACCTGTAGCATGAAGAGACATCTCCTTCTGTTTGTTTTTTAGCCAGCTCCTGCTACCTTCCTGTAACACTGCCTGCTCTTGTACAGGAAGAGAGAGCAGTCCCTACTCCCATGCTGCTCACAAACCTCTCTCAAATACCTCCCACTTACTTATTTTCCGGCCTGAAGATACCTTCTTTACCTGGTAGGGACACAAAGTCATGTGGTGGAACTTGTGAAGGACTCAGTCTATTTTTATGTATGGCCTCACTTGCCCTCAGACTCCAAAGGGTCTTCGCGTCTTGCAGTTGTGAATGAAAACCTCCAGCTTGCTCAGAGCAGCTCTAATGCTGCAAGCATCACGCGTTGGCAGAGCTCTGGGGATATAAATAATAGCCTGAGCTCAAGTCCCAGGGAGGAACAGTTCCTAACCGTGCCGTACATGTGCACAAGCCATTCCTGGAAGCCTCTTCAAACTCTCCTTCCTTGCACCTCCCCAACTTTGCCAGTAACCCATACTCCAAGCTTTGTTTCCAGGGGTTTTGTGAGGTTATTGATGCCTACAAGATGAACTTCATAGACAGACCAATAGAGTTTCTGGCAGTGACCAGCAGCTCAGCCTCTCATTGCACTAGCCTGTAAATCCACTGCAAGTAGCCAGGGAAAACAAGAGCCTGCCACCTGCATAAATGTTGCTGAGCACCTACTGACAGCATAACGTGCTCTCTGCTCCATGTCACAGTGACCTCTGAGCATGCCAGCTAAAATAACCCCATGTGTGGAACCAGGAAGAGAAAGAAAGATGCATTTTATAGAAATGCATCCAGAAAGTCTGCAAGACAAATTGCTTCAAGTGGTTCGAAAGATGAAGAAATATGACTCACTTCCAGAGGGAACTGGTTTTGATGGGCTGAGGTCAGTATTGTGGCTTGGGCAAGTACCTGGTTGCCATTAGGGCTTTACTGATGTCCTTGTGGATGGGTTGGAAGGAGGTTGTAGCGAGGTGGGTCTTGATCCCTTCTCCCAAGGAACAAGTGATGGGTCAAGAAGAAATGGCCTCAAGTTGCACCAGGAGATGTTTAGTTGGAAAAATTTCTTCTCTGAAAGGGTTATCAAGGCCTGGTCCAGGCTACCCAGGGAAGAGGTGGAGTCCCCATCCCTGGAGGGGTTACAAAGCCACGGAAATGTGGTGCTGAGGGACATGGTTTAGTGGTGCCCTGGCAGTGCTGGGCTAGCGGCTGGACTTGACAATCTTAAAGTTCTCTTCCAACCTAAACCATTCTATGATGAAATAAGATGTGTGATAGGCCTGCGGAGCAGTGCACGGACAGTGCTTCATGAACATGAAAGGAGCTCTGCAAATGGAAGAAACATCTGTTTTATCTGCAGTGCAGATTTGCACACAGCTTTTGCAACCAGCATCACTAACATAAGGATGCTTGGCATGCTCTGGACAGAAAAAAGTCTATGAGGCACCTTTGTCCAGGCAGGTAGGTACTTCCTGACTGGTTCAGAGCAGTGGTGTGTTTAATTAAACTCTCAGCTTCCCACGAAACCAGTGGCAGTGCTGCAGAGGCCTAGACAGTGCTCAGCGTGGGCAGCCGTGCCCTAACAAGCTGCCAGCAGAAGTCTCCCCCGCACCCTGGGCTATCAGCACTCGGCTCCTCCAAAGCGTGATGGTTTAGCGATGTTGATCAACACTTCTCCTGTGAAACCCAGCTATGTGTACCCTTGTTCATCATGGAGAGAACATTTGCTTCCCAATGTTCTTCTTTCACTATCTCCTTGCAGCAATGAGCAATTTGACTGAATTAATCTGTGGCTGTTGATGGCATCAGTTATTTTATTTCAGACGATCTTTCCTCTCCATGCGTCATTGCCTGCTGAAACCAGGGTCGCTGTTGCATGTAGGAGAGCTGAGAGATGCTCCTCATGTGCAGCTCCATGGCGTGACCCAGCCCCACCACGCTGAGGGGACAGCAGTGGCAGGTCCTTCCCCCTTGGCCAGGCATGCAGGTTTGGCATTCACATCCACTGAGGACAGGAATGCAAATTCACCCGGAAACCACCTTTCCCTTTTAAGTGAGCGCATTTCTGAGCGAGTTTGGTATTTCCCATCTCTATACACCACATTTTTTCCACTGACGCTGCAGACAGCGCCAGGACTTTCAGCGAGAGCCTAAATCCATCAGCGCACCAGGAAGTGCAGGAAGCCAAACACCCAAACTTCCCATCCCATTTTCAGCGGAGGGGTCAGAGTCGTCTCTGCCCTGTGGCACGAGAACCGATTTACCGTCAGCCCTTCACTGCCAGGACAGGAAAGCACTCGCAGATGGGCTCCATCCCCGGCGCCCCTCAGCCCTGGGCTGCCATCCCCACCCTGGTGTGGGTGCACCCACCGAGGTGCTCCCTTTCCGGGCCAGGGGCTTTTCCCTTCCCTCCCCTCCCGCCACCTCTTCCTCGGAAGATGATGACGGGTGAGCCGGGCTGGCTCGCACATGCCAGGGCTGGTGGCAGGGTGGCACAAAGCCTGCATTGTGCGCGCTGGCTGCCCTGCGAGCCGATCTAATTGTCTTCCCTGGCTCGGAGCAACAATTTGCTGGCAGCCAGACCTGTGTTATTATATAACTGGAGATAGTCCGACTTGTAAACACATCTCCAGAACATGTCTCTCTTATTTTGGAGAAACAATAAACTTGGGCCTGGCTGACACCTTGACACTATTTGCAGGGGCAAAAATGGAGCCTTTGCCGGGAGGGATTTATCCAGGGCATTCCAACCCCTCTTCGGGAAGACAGCAAGGGAATCCCAGGAAAGGCAGGGGCTTTAACACCAGGACTGGAGACCTGCAGGGCTCCTTCAGCTGCACCTCGTGCTATGCAGCGAGATTTCCTCTGGCTTGAAGAGAAGACTTCCCAGCTTATTAGCCTGGAGGAGCCCAGAGGGTTAAAGACAATGAATTTGATTTCCATGCTCCCTTTCCCTCTTCTCCTTAGCCCTGTCCTATGCTAGGTGAGGCAAAGGCACAAGCTGTCCTCTGCTTCCATCCCTGAGGGAGTGCTTTTCCATGCATTACTTCCAGGCTGGTGAGGGATGCCCAAAGGCATCTTCTCCCAACTCTTGATAGAGTTGAAGCTCAAGGCACCATATTGTCATGGTCATCTGTGCTCCTCAGGCTGAGTTTCATCTTTCTATGCTTCTGCACATGGTAACATCGATGGACAAAATTTCTACTCTGGAAAACTGGTTCTCATTGACTGCAGGGGACAAATTCAGTGCTAGGTTTTCCAGACAGCCCTTTTGCTGCCTGAGCCTGAAACAGGGAGCAAGGATAGGGCGTCAAACTGAGAAATTACTTCTTGGGGTGGAATTTCCTTCTGATTTTTTTTATGTAAAGACCTAAGAGGTTGAGAGGAAAGGGCTGCCAGTGCCTGCCCAGAGCCTGACTGAAGGCAAATGTCTGCAGTGCTACGTAAGGACTGAACCTGAGCATCCCAGCACCAGAAGCAGGCTATTTACCTTGTCTAGGTCCTCCCCTTACCCTACCTTTCCTCTGCTCTCAGTGCTAAGCCTGCCTTTTCTTTCTCTTTTCCGCCTCGCTTTCCCTGGGCCTCTGAAGCTCTGGGCACCACATCCCTCCCCCAGAAAGAGGGCAGAAAAATATTGGGAGGTTGCCGCTCTATTATAACTTGGCAGCTGTTAGCTCTGTGCGTCCATCTTCCTCCGCTCCTCTCTCCCCCACTGTTAGATTCAATTTCATAAATAAATACCCTGCATATTGACGTCAGCATAGGCCTTGAGAAATAATACTCCTGCCGCTTTCTTTGCTAAGCATGAGGAACGGAGGGTAGAGGGAGGAGAACAGAAGCAACAACGTCTTGGAAGATGAAGTCTTAATATTCTCTTAATTGCCTCCCTCCCTTTGCAGCTCTGCCCCAGCTGGGAAGAAAACAAAGATTTCCATTATCAGTGTGCCCTTCTGGCTTGGGACAGCAGAAGCAAGTATCTGAAATTAATGTTGTTGGGGGATTTCTTTTCGGGGGGGGTGGAGGGGTGTGATGGGGAGATACTCTGTCCTAGAAGTTGGGGGGTTATCCTCTGAGGTCATTGTGCTCCTCACATGGAGCTTAAGAAAACTGTACCCAAAATGCTGGCAGAGCTTGGATTAGCACTTTGGTGAAATGAAGGAGATGGTTCTGCCATCCAGGGAGAGTAGACAAAAGACAGCGCTGTCATTAGAACAGGCATCATCATTGAGGGCTTCGTCTGGTCACTAAGAGATGGTTTCTAGCCACCAGAAGTGGTAAGACACCATTGCCCTGCCAGTAGCAGCAATGAGAAAAGAAACCTGGGTGCTTTTGGGGAAAATCTCTAATAATACATGATTTAATTTGTTTGCTGTGTCTGTTTGCAACAGGAATAACAAGATCCTGCATTTTCACTGCCTTCTTAAACCAGTTCTTTTTTGAGTCTGATCTGGGATCCAAAAAAAATGAGCTGCACTGCTCTGGCTACAGGGTGAACCACGACAGCACAAGGCAGAAAGAAGGGTTAAAAATGAGCTGTGCTTGGAAACAGCATCATCGCCCTTATGGTGCTCCCAGCATCTCTGCTTTGCTGCCTGGGGGATGCAGGTGAGAGATTTAGATGAAGTTTTGCTTGGTTTTAAATCATCTCTAAATGTCCCCCATGAGAGCAGTTTAGATAGTAAAGAATAGAAAGCGACCAAAGCTCCCAACAGCAACATTTCCATCAGTGGCCACAGAAGCCATGATGTAATCAGTCCTCACCCTTCACAGGGACACCTTTTAGTGCAAAGGAAACCAGAGGCCTGAGGTGGGTAGCAGGAGAGGGACAGCAAAGCGAGCACATCTTTTCTCCACCCGCAATAAAGGACATGTCCAAGGGAAGCAGACTGTACAAAACCCCTTTTCATCTGTACAAAACCCCTCCTGATCAGCTTCAAAAATCCTAAGAGGAAACACTTGCTGTGAAAATAACAAACAAACAAACAAACAAAAACAAAAACAAAACCCCCAAAACAAAACAAAACAAAACAAAAAAAACAAACCAACCCTTTTTCATTTTTCTTAGTGCAAAAATTAAAAATAAACTGTTTTAAACCAGCAACTCCACTTTTGAGATGGAAGATCTTTTCCAGCCCAGGTTGTCTAGGCCAGGAGGTTGGACTCAAGTCCCTTATATCCCAGAGAGGGACAGGTCTTGGCCAGGACAGTGGGACTGCACAGACAGAATCACAGAATGTTAGGAGTTGGAAGGAACTTGTGAAGATCATCAAGTTCAACCGCTCCTCCAGAGCAAGACAAAACTAGAGATCATGCAGAAAAGCATCCAGACAGGTCTTGAAAGTCTACAGAGAAGGAGACTCCACAACCTCTCTATCTGGGGAGTCTATTCGAATGCTCTACAACTCTCACAGTAAAGATCCTCCTCATGTTGAGGTGGAACTTCCTATACTCGAGCTTGAATCCATTGCCCCTCGTCCTATCACAATGCACAAGTGAAAAGAGGTTGTCCCTGTATTTTTGATACCCAGGCCTTATGTATTTATAGACAACACTCAGTTTGGCTGATCTGGGGGATTATTAGGTGCTTTGGCACTGCTTTGCCCAGCAGTTGTTCTACTGAACTGGTGACCCAAACCCCAGTAAAAATGAAGAAAATCCCACCAGCTACTGGGAAAACCCCACAAATCTCATCAAGAATCACAGGACACATATTTATCTCATCAGGTCTGGAGGGCATCCATCCAGGGACTGAGGTTTTAGGGTTCTGTTTAAGGGCACCTCATGCTATCTCACAGGTTTGAGCCCCAAAAGACGAGCTGCAGCATGCTCTGCTACTCCACAAAGAACGGTGTTTGGTGTGGCCCTTCTTCCCACCCAACTCTCACCCCAGGAGCAAAAATAAATGAAAAGTAAAAGAAAAAGTCAGGCTTCATATTCTGGATGGATATTTATTTGCTTAACAGATTTTCTTTTTTCCTTTTTTTTTTTTTTTTTCTTTTTTGGTACAAAGCATCCAGGAAAGCTTTTAGTTCTCTTTTTAAAAAATAAAAACTAAGTTTCTTTTAAAAAAAGACACATTAAAAGGAAAAAAAAAAAATCAATTATTTGCAATTGCTGTTTTTATTCTGTCTTCCCCAGCCCACCCACTTCCCTTTCCCTCCTCCTCTTAATTTGGACCGATTATCATTCTTTTCCATATATATTTAATAAAATAAATAAAGGATTTTCTTTGTCATGTATTGCAGTGCCATTTTTTTTTTTTTTTTAAACAAAGGCTTCATGGCTCAACATTGCAAGGTAATAACAAACAAAAGGATTATACATTAAAATCCTCCCCCTCTCAAGACTGCCCCTAGCCCTCCCCTCCAAACCACGAAATAGAATACAATTCAAGTAGTCTTTTTTTTTTTTATGTTTTAAATGTATGGATATATAAGACAAAGCAAGTACAGAACTGGTTAACAGAGTGTCCCCATTTTATTAGCAAGTGAGAGTATATCATAGGGAGATGTAATTGATTCCCCCCCTTTTTACGGTTCCTAGACAGATAATATATATTATTTTAAAACCAACCTATTTTACAGCCCTCTGCCCACCTCTCAAACCCATCTGCTCACCGAGTCCCGAGCCTCAAGCCAGAGACTTGCCTTTCCGCCCCCATCCCGTGCAGCGGTCCCAGCCCCAGGTGCAGCCCTCCTCATCCTCAGCCCCAGGCCAGGGCAAGGGGAGGAGGGCGGGGGGCACAGGACGAGGTGGGGGGTGTGCAGCGAGAAGGATGCAAAGGGCACGCGAAGGAAAAGGAGATGGTGGAGCGTGGAGCTGGTGCTTCTTCAGGGGCTTGTCGGCAAGGGCCACTTGCCCACCCACATGCCGGAGCATCAGTGCGAGCGAGGCGTCAGGGTGGGGAGGAAGCGGCGAGTCCCCCGTGGCTCGGGAAGCCAGGCTCGGCCAGGTGGTCCGTGCAGAAGCAGGGCCTTGAGTTGTAACTGGCAACCCCTTCACCATTCCAAATAGTTTGTCTCTAGAACAGTTCCCTTTTAGTCTAAATCGTGGTGGTTGTGTTGTTTTTGTTGTTTGGTTTTTTTTTTTAAACAAAACAAAATAAAAAAAGAACGTGTGTGGATGTATTTCTGTGTGTGCGTGCATCTGTGTACATGAGTAACAGCCAACTAGCTCATATGGTCATGACCAAGCTATATTTCAGAAGAGAAAAGAAACACATTTATCACACTTTTCCTAAAACGAAAAGCTAAAATTTCAAGTTCAGTATTCGCTATCTTGTCCTTCCCTCCCCACCCTCCCTTGCTATTTCTGGTTTTTTTCCCTTCCAACTTACTTTAGCACCATAACACATTTTAAACATTACAATCCCTCTTCAGATACTACACAAAATGTCCCATAAAAATAGTGCTTTTTTTGCCAAAAAAGTTATATAATATATTATATATATAAATCAACTAAATCCGTGGCAAATGTGCAATGCAGACGCCTCCTCCATTTAAAGTGAGCATCAGCTCACTTTTTTCTTTTTTTTTTTCTTCTTTCTCCTTTCCTTTTTCTTCTCTCTTTCTCGCTTTCTCTCTCCTCTTCCTCTCTTTCTCACGTCATCTATGATTTCAAAAAGGTGCAAGTCGATTTGGAATCTTGTAATGAAGCACACACACAAAAATGCAGATGGGGGCTCCTCAGAACTTCTTCTCAGGTACATTTCTTTTAAAGGTGCAAAAGAAAGATACAAAAATAAGAAAACCAAAGAAAAAAAAAAAAGAAAAAAAAAAGAAGAAAAAAGTGGGGTGGGAATGAGGCAAAAAAATTATATCCCTCAATATTTCTCCCCATTTAATTTATTGACTTTATTGTCAAGAAAGACATGGAATGGACTCTTCTTCTCGAGAAAAAAAAAAAAAAAAAAAAGAATAAAAAGAAATTAACTTCATATCCTTTTTCCCTCTTGCTCTTTCTTTTGTCTTCTGGCATTGGCACTGGGGATGTCACACAGTGCCCGGCAGCAAAAAGTTCAAGTGCCAAACTGTCCCTTTGCAAGCTCAGGCTTGGAAATACTGGGGGCACGGGGGAATGAAACAGGCCTGGGAAATGAAACAACCCTCCCCCCCACCCCTCAAGGACAATGCCACGGGAGCAGCGCTGCTCGACGGTGCCGCCACCGCTGCCGTCCCCTCCTTGCTGTGTCAGTTGTTTGGTTGGGGCCAGAGAGGCGTGAGGGTGCCCCACTGCCACCCCGCTTCTCAGCTCGGTGGCCCTGGGGATGGAGGGGCTCGGGGGGCTGGGTCTTGTCAGTCCTCCCGCCCTCCCCCGGGAGATCAAAAATCGAGACGGCTGGTCAGGGTTCATTTCTGAGGACGAGCCGTTTCGGGGGAGACTCGTGCTACTGGAGGCCTCTGGCTGGGCAGGGAGATGAGGGGACGGTGCAGCGCCTTGGCTTCCTCAGCTGCTTGCAGCCCCTCTGCCTGCCACCGGTACTGGCGAGCCCGCAGGATGCCGGGCACCTCTCGCTGCAGACGCTGGGAGCTCTTCTTCTCCCACACATTGTACTTGGAGTACTTGGCGTGCGAGGGCTTCTGGAAGCTCTCCTGCAAGGGGAAGGGACAGCAACGTCAGCCTTGCCACAAGCCTGCCTGCCCTCCAGCCAGGGGTTCCCCTCTTTGAACTCCATCTGTCCCATGGAAACATTGCCCCATCCCTGGAACCATTCCAGGTCAGGTTGGATGGGGCTCTGAGCAACCTCCTCTAGCTGCAGGTGTCCCTGATCATTGCAGGGGGATTGGAGTAGATGACCTTTAAAGGTCCCTTCCAACACAAACCAGTCTATGGTTCCATCATCCAGCCTACCCCTGGTCCTCCACCTTATTAAAAGCTGATGTTCTGCAGTGCATTTGGCACAAGCTGCCAACAGTGGCCACCTCTTGAAGGCTCTGCAGGAGCAACAGATGCTGCAGCTGGGACTTATCCTCTCCCACCTATGGGCTTCCCATCTTTTCTCTTGCTGTTTATTTTGGAGAAGGGCCTCAGTCCCGGCGCAGATCCCTACCTTGCTGAGTGCCGGCAGGCCCACCAAGGAGGTGGCAGAGAGGTCACGCTCAGACTTGACGGACTTGGCGCAGTAGGTTTCCAGCAGAGCCAGGTCACAGCTCCGAAAGCAGCACTCCTCCACAATCCCCCGGTTGATCCGACGGTTATTTCGGCCCACCGGTCTGCCTGCAACAGCAGAGACCCCAGCATTAGCCACCAACCTGAACTGGAACCTCTCCCCCCACTCTATAGCACCTGCCCCCTTGCAGACATCTGTCCACCAGCCAGCAGAGACCGCTGGGTCCCATGGCCTTCAGAAACAGCAGCTCTTCTCCCAAACCAGCTGACACGTGCCTGCAAACCGGCAGAGTTTTACATGCAGACTTTCCCAGACACAGGCTGTTGACGCCAACAGGGCTCCCCAAGGCCATGCGGTGCTAATTAAAGGTGTTTCATATGGTGGTGATTTATTCCCCTCCTATACCTCCAGCCTTTTTGGGCACAGCTCAAGCGAGGAAGCTCGAGCCCAGCCCAGCCACCAGCGCTGCACCGATTACTGCGACCATCTCCGATGTTGATCCTGGCAAGTGAGTTTTATTAGAAAGAAGCAGCGCAGCGCTGTGGCTGCCAACCTCTCCCCATCGGGTCAACTCTCAGGCAGGTGAAGCGAACCAAGGCGGCTAAATTTTACCAGATGGGACAGCTCCGAGACAGCTGCAGAAGGAATAGAGGCTCCCGCACCCGCCAAGAATAGCTATTAAACTTAATCTTTTAATAAGGGCTCCTCTCCTGTTTCTGCCGGCAGAAGGATGCGAACGCCCGCGTTCAGTGCAGCAGCAGCTGAGTGTGCTTTGTACCACCACTTCATGACATCCAGAGCGCTCCAGAGGAAAAGCTCCCATTGGTTTTACTGGTTTTCCTCCCCCTCTTGAAATAAAAGAGATGGGCAAATTTGAATTTCTGATGCAAAACCAATTTGCTTGGGAACGGTGGCTTCCAAAACATGAACCAGCCCGAAATGAAAGGATTTTTCTCCTTGTTCTCTCACACGGCATGTAACACACTTCTGGTTTGGAGTTTGCAGGCAGAGCTCTGCACACTGCTGTGAGCACCTCTTCCCAGTGCAAGGTGCTCTGAGGGAGGGAAGCAGAGGCTGACACCAGTGGGGCTTGCAGACAGGAGCTGATACCACATCCCAGCCAGGAGAATTTGGGCATGGGAAATTTTGAGAACAAGCGACTGACATGCAATGCCTATGCTGCTCATCATGGTGTGCTGAGTCCTCTCCTCCCAGACGGCCCACAGGAACACACAAAATGGTCCATGTTGACCTTGTGCATGACCCACAATCCACCCCCTTCTCTCCAGATGAAGCAGGCACGAGTATTTGGCCTTGGTGTAGATTTAAGGGCCCTGTCTTGCAAGGTGCTGACCAATTTCCTTGTCACGTACTCCACCCAGGTGTCCATCTAAAGTACCTTAGGGACACAGTGGCAAAGCACAGGAGTTCTCTGTGAACACACACAGCAACCCCATGTGTGAAAAGCAGCCCCAGCCTCCAGCAGGTTCAAGAAGCACATGGACCTGTTCACACAGGTCCAGAGGAGGCCACAGAAATGAGTGGAGGGTTGGAACCCCTCTGCCATGAGGCCAGGCTGAGAGAGTTAGAGTAGTTTAGCCTGAAGAAGAAAAAAGTCCAGGGAGACCTTCTTGTGGACTTTCAGGACTTCAAGGGGTTTGTCAGAAAGATGGGGACAGACTTTTCAGCAGGGCCTGTTGTGACAGGACAAGGCGTGATGGTTTCCAGCTGAAAGAAGAGAGATTTAGACTGGAGAGAAGGAAGAAGTCTTTTACACTGAGGGTGGTGAGAGCCTGGCCCAGGTTGCCCAGAGAGGTGGTCGA